>PYAF01001667.1:3985476-4078025 GCA_007407185.1 Glycine tomentella | reverse complement strand
GCATCCTCTGCTTATTTTTGTGTTTGTCTGTGGGAACATCAGCCTCACTCGCAACAGGAGATTTGTTCACATCATTTAAGCTCCTACTTTTCACTGCTGGCTGCAAGTTTTTCTTAATAGAATATGATGATTGAGAAAAGCTGTCTTTACTTATAGAATTTGATATTTCTTTCATAAACTTTTTCTTGCCCCCAGGTACTGCATGCAGATCATTATTTAGTTGGTATTGATAAGGATGCTGGGATGTTGCCATGGTTCCTCCCACCATAACACTGCCAGAGACATTCTGCAGGTTACTTCGACCATCAAGAGGAAGCCCTTGATATAATGCAATACGTGCTTTAGTGGTTTCATCCTCACTAAAGCTACATCGATTCATGTCAGGCCTGCATATTTATGCATACAATGTTAGTTTGATTTAGAAAAAATAAAACCTATGCACTTGATGTGCTATCCATTATAATGAATATAAGTAGTTCTCATTATATGTTAACAAGCAATTTAGTTTCTCTAGTTTTTTTTTTTTTTTGTTTTTTGGGGGGGTGTTGTAGGTGAAAGCACTTGTAAAAGTTAAAATCAAGATCACACCTCAACCTTAACTCCTTAAGAGACTGGGGCCAGTTCCAATTGAGCTACAAGCTCACTAATTCTTTGGCCCGTTTGAAGAAATTTCTTTATAAGCATTTATAGAAGGAAAAAAACAAATCAAACTTCTTCCTTAAGTTAAAAACAACTTATGCACTTCAAATTTTGGATATGATAAATGAGAGCTTCTATAAAAGTCAAAGTGCATGAGTTGATTTTAACTAATGGGAGAAGTTCAATTCATTTTACCTTCTTATTTTCTCATCCTTTAAGTACTTATGAAAAATTTATCAAAATAGGGCATTAAAACTTTAATTATGGACATATATTTAAAAGATTTAGACACTGAATCGGAGCTTACAGCCAATCAAGCATACTACATAGCCACTTTTCAGGTAGGTTGTCAGGATTTGTTCCAACAGGAAGAAGACGCCACTTATGACACCGGTCACACTGTACCCAATTATCGTCCATCTCAACAGGAGGTATCATTACATGAATCCCTTTACCATTCTCTACGTCATTACCATTTGCATTTCCAGTGCATGAGACATTTGTGGCTGTTTTAGGGTATATTTCAGCTGTGAATGGCTTATCAACTTTCTTACCACCAGATCTCTCCTTTGCTCCATAACTAGTCATAGGTGCACTCCTCTCGACCACCTCAGGTTCCTTCAGTTTTTCTTCATAAGGGGTCTCCAATGAATCCATTCTGTCCTCCTCATCTTTCAATTCCCCAAAGAAATCTCTGTAAGTATCTCTAGTCTTTCCAAAACTTTTTTGTATTCTGGCATCTTCAGTTTCATTTCTCGATGCAGAACTATCATCAGAACTCTTTTTTGTTTTAGGAACCAAAGAGGATCCAACCTTCAAGTTTTCTTTTTCCCTCTCCATAACCATGGTGCCATGACTTCCCTTTGGCTTTTTCTTACCCCCTGGAAATGGATGTTCTACACCATCTTGTTCAAAGAGGTTACCTCTCTGATTAGCCTTCTTAGGCGGCTCTTCAGTGTTTGGTTCTGTCCTAACTTTGGAAACATTAGATTCAACTATCATTGAATTTAAATTATCTCCTTGAGGATTTTCTTTTACTGGGTAGTCATCAAGAGAAACCTTATCTTCCACAACTTTTCTTCCTGAACTTCCCTTTGCCTTCTCAGCAAAACCATTCACCTCAGTAGATGTTGACTCCACCCGTTCCCTTTGTCCCTGATCAGAGAAGGTTTTCTCCCTCACAATAACTTTGTTGGCTTCCTTCAATGAATCACATTGCCCATCCACAGCCTTAACCAAGTCATCACTGAAAGAATATGAGCTGGATAAAAGTGGAAGCTTCATAGTTTTTGAAACTAGCTCCTCCATAGTCAATGCATCTGTACTTTGTTCCTTTCTTGACAGCACTCCAACATCATTCCGAGTATTCTTCTTTGTAGAACCATTGACTTCCATTGAGGATTCACAACCCTCCAGAGATTTCATTTTCCTCCCACTCCCACCTAACAATTTTCTGTCTCCCTTTACATTATTAGATTCATGCATGTCAAAACTTTCTGGGTCATCCATATGAACAGGACCAGAGATGCTATCACTAGCACGTGTTTCCTTTACAGTTAACTCGATGGTATCATCGGGAATAGGCGACAATAGCTGAGGGAGATCTGTCATTATCTGTTTTAAGACACCAAAAAATATTCAACCTAATATTGTCAAGCTCAATATGAAGAGAATAAAGGAGAATCAAACTGCCAGAAGATAATTCACCTGAAGGATAATGGTTGGAGATTCAAAAGGAGCATCTTGAGGACCACGAGAAATTCCTTCACTTTCAGAGGGGCTGTCATCAAGTGATGAGGATGGTGACACATCGAGACCAATTTCACTGTATATTGCAGCATTTTTCCTTGTTGATAAACTATCAGGACCCATTTTGATTCGAACCTTCAGTGTCTTCTGGTCTGACATGCTAGTAACTTTCTTGTTTAGAGACTCATGCTTAGAAGTGGATGTGTCAGCATTAGTGGTTGTCATGTATTTTTCTTGATTAGTTCCATCATCTAAAGAGAGACCCTTGTTTGCAGCCATCCTCGAAAAGTTACCAGAACCTGGGCCAAGTCTCGATGACTGAGTTCCAGTTGAACATTGTACAGCATCCCCCTGCCCACCCTGCATGGTACAAAATTAATTTGAAATAAGTTGAAAATGAAAAAAATAACATGAGGCCAAGTCATAAAACCTCATATACAGTCATCAATTTAGTGTAAGAAATTTACCTCTGGTTGCAAATTATTAGGAGATCTGGGCGTATTTTGACTATGATTTTTTTGTGGAGTCCTTGGGTGAGACCAAACAGGAGAGCGCTGATAGGTGGGCAAAAATGATCCATAGCCACCAAATTTTGCCCCTGTAATGATCAATTGTATCTCAATATCATTAGAACCAATAACTATTTAATGTGTAAGCCTACATTAGATGGGTCGTGGTTCTAACAAGTTAAGACTTACCCAGATTCTCTGCAGACACCCCACCCTCAAAATCCTTCTGAAAGTGTCCCAGAACATCTTGAAGTTTTTCATCCTAAGGGAAAGAATCGAGAGAAAAGAAAGAAGATTAGTTATCAAAACAGGAACAGGGAGTAAATCTAGCTGACAAAGTCCAATAGATGTAGACATATTTATGATTTATGATACAGAAACAAACAGCATTCTATAATGAAATAATGGAACAACTCTAAATGTGCCACACAGCCATCTCACAGTAGGCATGATTTTCAAATTAAGGAAGTTCCTTCAGTACACACAACTTCTAAAACACGAATTTTATGAAGCGGAGACGACAAGAAGTGTAATTCATGCTGTGTCATAATTATAAATGAGAATACAGATAAAACGACTCCACCATATTGTTTGGCACTTAGCGGACATTATATACAAGTCTAACGGAAGGAACACAGCACTCCTAAACCATAAACATCAATTTACAAAAACAAAAGCACATAAAAAACCGAATGATTATTTCTTCATGAAAGGAAAAAGATAAAAAAGATCAAACCAGAAGCAGAAAAATGGGAATTTAATTGTATACAGCACCAATCTGATTCACACAGCACTTACATAAGCAAATCAGGCAGATTGATCAGAAACATCCTCAACAACCCAATGCATCAAGTTGACATCACAAAGACCACAAAAATTCAAAATCTTCTATAACACCCTCTAAGCTAACCACATATCAAATCTATTCAACTCACAAGAAAACACATTTCAGCACTGCACAATCCCAAAACTACACAAATTAAACCAACCGGAAACAAAATTCAGGCCATGGATCTAACAAAGTAAAACAAGTGAACACCAATAATTCCAAGCTTGAAAACCAACAAAAGTATACTCAGAACACCAGAGCAAGCAAAATCAAGATAAAAAAAGGTCGTTACAATGTAAGAGAGGGCAACATCGGGATCAACGGTGGCATCATAATCTTCATGGTTCTGAAACGAGCACGCCTCACCTTCTTCAAGCTCTGACTCCACCATCTCTCTCCTCCCAGCTCCCAACCCTAACCCTAACCCTAGCCCTTTTATTGCATCCCTACCTCCTGCAGAAATCATCCAAAAAAATACAACGAAACACAAAAATCAAACCCTCCAGCTTAAACCTCCGCATTGAGAACCCTTCGTCCCAATCAAAATCACACTCCCTCTTCGATCCATTCCCCGGAATCAAAAACCCACCCAAACAAATCACTCCCGCAAGTAATTTGAAAAATTCTACACGATCGCGGCCTCGCGTAGAAATCACAGCCTCAAATTTCACAGCAAAAAAAAAAAAATTTATTGCAAAATTGAAAGCACAACCTCAGATAAATCGAAAAACCAATAAGCTTGTGTTCGATTATTTGGAACGTTGAATCTTAGCTGGGATCGATCAGAACAGAGTTTGTCTTTCTTTCTTTCTCTCTCTCTCCGTGTCTCTGTTTTTGGTGAATACAGCAGCCGCGTTTTTTTTTTCTTAATTTTTCTTAAATTGTTTATTTAATTTTTTGTTAAAAAAATATTTTAATCCCGCGGTGGGAGAGAGAGGGAGAAACTAGTTGTGATAAGGGGGAAAAAAGTGCGAAAGAAAGCAGTTTGCCCCTTCGCTCCCTCGTTTTTATGTTTTTCGCTTCAAACCCTCCAATCTTGTCCAAAAAGTATCACAACTAACATACCCAACGCTTTGCCCGGCGCGTGTTTTTACTTCCCTCCCCATTTTTTTTATTTAGTCGTGCACGTAAAAATTTCTATATTATTAATTAACCAGATATCACGATTGATATTATTTTTAAAGTAATAATTCTAAAAAATAAATTTGATAATTTGTGCTCAAATAATACATGTAATACTATTTTATACTGTTTTTTTACATATATTATTTTAGATTGTTAATACATAATCTATTTTTTATTTATAAAATATCTTTCAAGATAATTTTACTTAAACTTAAATTAAATAGAATATTATTGACGATAAATCTAAAATCCTATCATATCTAATATAATAAACTAGTTATTGATTCATATAAATACTTGGATTATCAATATATATGTATGAAAAAATATTTTATTAAAAGAGATTAATTTTTTAAATAAATAGCTGAAAAAAAGTTGGGAAAAAATTGTTTTAGTAGCACGAAAAGAGAGCAGAATCATAACTGATAATAGTTCTTTCAATCGGTTACAAATTCTCTTTGATAAAAATAGTTTTTGACTGTCAGTAAAAAAGTTTAAAAAAAATACATTGGACTCAAATTTATTATAAAGATATTTTATTACATACTAATATATTGTGATTAGTCTAATTTAATACGGTATAATGTATGATTATCTACTTATATAAATTTATAGACAATAATTTATTATAAAAAAATGTCAACAATACCAATAACAATAAATTTACAACATTCCTATATTCCGCTTTAAACTAATATTCTTCTTTATTATACAAGACACATATAAGTATAATTTATTATACTAGATACAAGGGTGATTTA
The DNA here is from genome assembly GCA_007407185.1 of Glycine tomentella. Classification (NCBI taxonomy): domain Eukaryota; kingdom Viridiplantae; phylum Streptophyta; class Magnoliopsida; order Fabales; family Fabaceae; genus Glycine; species Glycine tomentella. The sequence goes on along the minus strand of PYAF01001667.1, from coordinate 4,072,413 downwards.
CCAAAATCGATTAAAAATTAAAACTAATCATCATAATAGGTTGGTCAAAAAAATATTTATAAAAATGAATGATTTTTGTCATGTAGGAAGTAAGAGATATTTAACATCAACAAAGTTGACGTTCTATTATTATTTATTGTCTAAATCATTTTTACTCAATTTAGAATCGATCAACCCAATCCAAGATACCTACAAAATTATGTTATATTAATGAGACTACTTATAACAAGTGCAAATGTATAATTAATTAGGAAAAAAAAAAAGAGATACATATTGTTAGTAACAAAGACGCTAGTAATAGGAGTATGTATTTTAGTATTATTATAACTAGCGAAAACACATGTGTTGTCGCTTTTGTGTGTGGGTCTGTAATTTGTTTAATTGTTTATTATTAACTTTTTAAATAAATTTTTTTGTTTCCGCTACATTCTTTTCAACTATTTTTTTATAACTATCTAATTTTCTTTTTTTTAAATCATTATTTTTTAACTTTTTTGTCGGACTCTAAAGTTTTGTTTCCGAGTTTCCTCTTTCATCCTGTTAGTTTCCACTATAAATACACCTGTTAAAACCATTATTCTACTATTCATTCTCTTTCGTATTCCTCTTTTTTATTTCCCCAAATTTCAAAATATGATTTTTTTTTAAATTGTTTTTATCCACAAGGTTTGAGTGATTTGAAACTATCATCTATCCTTGGATTGCTATTATTAATACTATTTTTTTTTTGTTTGTTTTTCTTAATTTTTTATGTTTGCGATTCTACCACTGCTAACTTATCGAAGAACTAGTTAAGTAATGAGGTGTGAGCTCTGGTTTGCACCACGACGGAGCAGCACTAGTGCGAGGGCACAATGTGGGTGTGGTGGCGAGCCAATGTGTCGAGAACAACCGTGAAAGGATTATTAGATAACGTTCCTTTGTTTCTTATTATATGATTTGTTGAATGAAACTATGAATGAATGGTTTGATGTGTTTTGAGAGAGAGAGAGAGAGGAGTTAAGTGAAGCTGGAGGACCAAAGTTACATAACAGATTTTAGATACTTTTGTACTTATTGGATTATTATTAAAATTAAAATTATTTTTAAATATAAGTTTTGAAGAGTAAAATAGTCTAGTAAAAATGGAGACCAAAAAATAGTTATCCAATTAGGTATCTGATTTATTTATTGGTATATATATATATACACTACAAATCATGATAGATAAAAATCGTTATTTTAAATGACACATTTTTTAGGCTTCAATTTATTTATATTATATATTTGTGTTATAATAAAAAATATTTATTTAGTCATAATATTATTTTATCCTAAAATATTATTATCATAATTTTTTATCCGTTGGAATCATGCAAAGAGATTTACAATAACTCACATCCTACTCAATCAACTGAGTTAGATTATTGTGATAAAATATATTATTTTATTAAGCAAATATATTTAAATAAAATAAAATGACAGCTTTAACAGTGTTTTAATTGTTATTTAACCTTTCATTATATAATTATATTTCATTGTAAACTTTATAATTATAATATACTCTTTATTGTTTTACTTATATTTTATAATCTTAACTAAAAATTGAAATAAAGATTAACAAACTACTAAGGAATGACAACAAAATATGGACAATTTTATTTAAAATTATTTTTTAATAAAGTAAGTAATTTTTTATGTTAATCTTAAATGAGTGTCTTGCGTCGAAACGAATGACACTAAATTAAATAAAAATAAATACATAACATTAAATAGGTGTCCAAACTGCTAAGTACCTAACATGATGAAGTTTTTTATGATGACATCTCTCACTACAAGACAAACAAAAAATATAAGGTCTCACCTTCGGTGGTACTTTCTACTTATTACTTGACAAAAATCATTCATTTTGATAAAATATTTTTTTAACCAATTCATTATAATAATTAGATTTTATTTTTAACCCGGTTAAAAAAAGCCATAAGGACACCTTCTATTAACATTTATGGAAGCGTGATTTTGAAGCAGAGTTATTCAACTTTTATAGTTTTATTAACATTTATTGTTAAAAGATTTTGCATTCTTATATTTACTTCTCAAGATATGACTTTCTGTTTCCGGTATAAAAAAAAAATACTGTCTGTTATATTGAAGGGAATGCGGATTGAAGGGCGTAAAAGAATTGAGTGAATCTATGAATAGTGTGCCTGTACATTTATGCACAAAAATTGATAGACCTGAATATCGTATCTCTAAAAATGATGAACACGCCAAGAGTTTAGATTTGGTCATGCTTTCGTTCGTTAGGGTTAGTTAAATGTTTGAATTGAACTTTATGGCATGCAATGGCAGAATAAAGGTTTTGAGAACAACCATAAATAAGCCTAACAAGGAAAAGGATAAAGACATGTCATGCCAAATTGCCAAGCAAGGTTAGATGGACAAGAAGGAACGTTTGAAGTTTGGAGGATGCTTAAATTGCTGAAGATTGTTGGGTCTGTGCCCATTAAATTTATTTTTTATGAATGTTCTCAAATACTTTGAGAAAATATTCCCAAGCTGCGTAAATTTGTTGTCATATTTATATTTAAATGTATTTCTATTTTGATTAATTAGAGATTCATTTACTGAGTAGTTTAGTTTTATATTTTGTCAACACCTATTTACTAGTTAAGATAAGATACCCTTGAAAGTTACTCAAGACCAACCCGTTTTCTTAATTGGAAAGCTAGATGTTTGCCATAATTGATGGAAGTAACAAAATAGAATGCTATTTTGTTGTGTGTATATATATGCAATACGTATTATGCATATGGACACCTAAAGCAACGAGTTCATCAATATGTATTATGATTTAAAAAAACTAATTTAAATGTTCAAGTTTGTTCATTATTATCTATTAAAGAAATCTTCACCTGAGTTTAAGGGAAAAGGAAAGATATTGTCAGGTATGGCGAAACGGTCCAACCTTAAAAAAAGAAAAAAAGAAAAAAAACATGTTGAGATTTTTCACTGAAATTATAAATCATTTACAATGAGATAAAAAAAAGAAAAAGAAAAAAGACAACCCTAAACTTGCTCAGGCCATATGGAACCCTTCACTTTAAATTCCTGGGAATTCAAATTGAAATTAACCCAAGAAGAAGTGAGGCGTGGAATCCGGTGGTGGAAAAATTTAAGAAGCGCTTGGCGGTGTGGAAGGGTAGGAACATGTGCAGGGAGATTGGTTATGGTGAATTCAGTGCTCAGTAGCTTACCTCTATTCTATTTTTCGTTCTATAAGGCTCCCAAGAAAGTGATCAAACGCTTGGTGTCGTTGCAGAGAAACTTTTTATGGGCGGGAGATGCAGATATGAAAAAGATTTCGTGGGTAAAATGGGAACGAAAATGTTTGCCGAAATCAGAAGGAGGGCCTTGGGGTTAAAAACTTGGAGAAATTTAACATAAGCCTTCTGTGCAAGTGGAGATGGCGTTTTTTGAATGAACATTTGCTTCTGGAAAAGTATGGGAATTTTTTCGATATTCCATATGAGGAAGTGCAGTCCAATAGATGGTCTATATGGTGGAGAGGTATCATGAACCTTGATTCTGTTTTGTCGATCCAACCATGATGGTTCGTGGATTCATGCAAAAGGAGGAGGGTAGGGGACGATCTGTCAACATGATTCTGGGAGCACAAGTGGGTGGGGGCAGAGGCCGCTGAAAGAGATTTATCCTAGGTTGTACTCGTTAGCTTCAGTGGAAGACATTACCATATCTAATTTGGAGATCAAGGTGGATAATGGATAGGGGTGGAGAAGAAGATTGTTTGCCTAGTGACGAGTTTGGAGGCTATGGTAGCTAATCTCTGCTTGGTGGAGGGCCAATCGGATTCTTGGCGTTAGGAAGGGGGCGGTGAGAGATGTTTTTCTGTGGCAAATTCATTCATTCTATTGAGAGGGAGAGGTGCGATATGTTGTTGCATTTGCAAAATTATCAACAAATCTTAAATAAATAAAATATATTTATTTTCATAATGATTTATCTTTTTTGTTTTTTTAGTCTTGTTTCAGCGTTTCTTAGTCAAATAACTTTTTAAAGGTTATTTTCTCTATATATGAAATAAAAAAAGAATTTGATTGATCATAATTCTCTATATAATATTTTTTTTTATTGTTTGATCAATAAACTCTTATTAAATTTAATTGGCTCAACACTTGTATTCACTAATTTATGTCATAGTTATTTAAGAATTTATTTACACATATTTAATTGATCATTTTAATTTATCCAATATATATTAAATAATATAATATAATTATTAATTCAATAGCAAACGATAACATAAGAAAATTCAATTTCCTAAGATGCTCTTTATTCAAAAACTTTTGGAAGGGTAGAATTCCTTCAAAAGTGTTGGCTTTCTCATGGAAACTGTTGCAAGATAGATTGCCAACTTGTGTACAGTTGCTTAAAAGGGGAATTACAAACATTAACATGTCTAATTCGTGTGTTTTTTGTAAAGAATAAAGGGAAAGCGCTCAACATCTTTTTGTATCATGCAGGGTTATCTCTGAGGTGTGGAAGAAAGTGTTTAATTGGTTGGATATCCCTCTGATTTTTCCTAATGATGTTCATGGTATGTATAATCAGTTGGGGAATTGCTTTCAAGGGAGGATGAACAGATTATATAAACACATTTTTTGGCATTCTACCTGCTGGTGTATATGGACCAACAAGAACACAAATATTTTTAGAAACAGGGAGGCAGATTCGTTTGACTTTTTGGCACAAATCAAGACTGTTTCATGGAAGTGGTTCCTGTATAAATCAGGACATACAACAGGGCTTTTGATTGAGTTATAATATATACTACACTTTGCCTTTCAAAAAAAAAAAATGGAATCCTTCAAGAAAAGATGGTAACAATTATAGCACATCTCTGCAATTTCCCATTTGAGAAAATAGTTTTTCTCAATTGCATACGATAATCAGAAGCAACTCAAACAAGGATAGATATTACCTAATTAAAATGTGATTGACAAATAACTATAAAAGCTTAAAGGTGATCTCAACGAGCTTTGGTCATCTTGAAAACCTTGTTAATTCCTAGAGAATGGAGTGAATTATCTCAAATTTATAGTATCTTTTCATGTATTCCAAATAGCCATATTACCCTTATTTAGAGTATCAGATAAAGGGTAAGAACATAAAAGTTCATTATTTTCAAACAACAATGGTCGATAAATGTTGCGATCGATTATTATTCAACCTAATTGATTAAATTGTTCAACAGACATTTTATGAATTATAAACAAAGTAATCAATTAATTTCTCATGTAAACAATTTTTATATAACTAATACCTTTTTAATAAAATAAAAGATTTACCCTATATAATCAATCACAGTAAGTAATTAATTGATTATTCCGTGAGGCAATATTTTTTATGTAAAACTAGTTTTTGAACCATGTAATAAATTATCATGTATCATATCATAAGCTTCTGAACTAAGTGAGAGATTAGCTAACGTGTAATTTATTAGAACAAACACAAAATATGATTCATCAACTTAAAAGCTAGCATATTCGTTCAAGAACATCAATATGAGTTATAATGGTTTGTTTAACAATCATCTAGAGCACACTTAGTTTATTTTCACTTTTTTTATAAACTTATTCAGACTTCTTAACTCAGTCAATCAAAAGGTCCAAGAGACTAATTAACTAACCAACATATCATATAATTTGCCATCACAATCAAGTGAGAGGCTAATCATCAAAACCAACTTTACCAAACTCAATCTCAAGGCCGTTCCAGATATTTTCGGGACCCAGAGCAAAAATCAATAAAGGGGCCCCTAAATATGGGGAAGATAAAACTTTAGAAAGTCGACTACTTTATTTGAAAACAAGTCAACAACTTCTGTAAATGTATAATGTCTTCACTTGATTTCTGACTTTGTGAAAGGACATTAAGTTTTTTTTATTTTTATTTATTATTTTTCAGATTCTTTTAAGAAAAATGAGCCCTTAAAAATGGGGCCCTGAGCGGTTGCTCAGGTTGCTCTTGCTTATCAACGACCTTGCTCAATCTACATAGCTTCCATCATGTTATATTTCTTCAGAATAATAAGCTATTATGTTGTCTAAGGTTTGTGTATCCGATCGATAATTTGTTAGGTTATACATATGTTATCTTAATTATCTTTTACTTTATGTGAATTAGGGAGTTAGATAATATGTCAGAGATGGAAATAATTCATGCTAAGCTAGGTCAACTTGTCTAAACTTGACAAAACTTACTTTATAATCTACCAACTTAAAAAATCTGACTTATTGACCTATTATAATAATAGTTTTCTTTTACGTTTGTCTTGACCTCTACATAAACATGATATAACATGTTAACTTATTTTTAGACCTCTTTTATATTAAGATTTTAAATAGGTTGTCGGTTTCATCCTTATAAACATATCGACAAGTTGTGGGCTAATTATGAGCCTACCAGTAAAAAAACCAAAAACCTAATGAGCTAACCAGCCTATATCACAAAAGAAACAGTCAAAACCACAAAAATAATTTGTACTCTATCCATAGTAATTAAAACTAGCTTAAGTTAGAAACATGTTTTAGTATTAATATATTAAATATTATTATATAATTAATATTTGGACTTAAACATGTTTAGGTCCTAGATAAAAAAAATTGTTTTAGGTTTTTCATTAATTCTTTTTGTTATATTAATTTTGAATATGAAAACTTTTATTTTAATTTTTTTAATTAATTAAATAATGACGTGACACATTTTAATGACTTATATATAAAAAATCTATTCACTAATTATCACATCATTCATTATTTTGTCGGAAAGTCTCATGCAAATGAATGAAGGAGATTGTTGTGGAATTCAAAGAGAAGGCGCACAAGGTAGACCTTAGAGATTTTTTTATCAAAATTCCTCATCGGTTTTTGTTTCTTATGATCATCTATTTCACTATTTTTCTTGTTGTTAAGGGTATTTTAAAGTTTAAACTGACAGAGTTCTTGATGTTTTTCGTGAATATCGATCACTTCAAATTTTGTTTCTTAATCTTATGTACATTCCTGTGTTTATCAGTTCTATAATTTTTTCAATTGGTGGATACAATTTCAATTTACATTCCGAATAGAAAAATTGAAATGGAAGTTATTTGTTTGTGGACAACTTTGCTTGTTATAACTGTTAATTCATAATTTTTGGATATCATTTTGCATTTAACTAAAAGACAAACAAAACACAATTTTAGAAAATCTCTTGACACCGGCAGATATTTTTAACAAAGAAAACTAAAGAAAAAAAAGTTTTTAATTCCTGTTGAAATTGTTTTAACTTTAACCCGTATTTTGAGTTTAAACTTTAAATATATAATTATGTTAAATATTCATACGAATAACACAATGTTGTGTCTCACAAGAGATATTAACTTGCTCCAAAACAAATATTTGTTACAATATGAAATTATAATATTTAATAAATAAGTATGACAGTGATGATCTTGAAGATTTTGACATATACATTCAACAAATAAAAGGATAGCAAACATTTTGGTGGTGATGCAATTAGACCTCAAAGTATAAAAAAGTTGATGAATCTAGTACTTGTTTTTGGCATGATACGTGAATTGGAACTCAATATCTACACTATTCACTTGATTAGATGTATTACATAATTGAAAATAAGGAAAATAAAGTTGCCAACTTAAATGAATGCAGGGGAAAATGAGAGGTGAAGGAGATTTTTTATTTTTTCCCCATTAAAAGAGCTTGTTTTGTGTTGATTTATCGAACACCTTAAATTCTGTTATATGTTAAATATGGTAGTAATGATGAATGAAAATGGGCAAAAAAATTTAAATAATGCGTTTTAAAAAAAAAATTACAAAATTATGGCATTCTGAAACCTATTTACACATATATGGCTGCCAAACACGTCTACACAGGACGTGTTCATTCACGTCCTCGCACGGCGCAACCCGATCACGTCTCTGTATGGCGCGACCACTCAGCATTCACGCCCATGGGCGGCGCGACCAAGGTCCATTCACGTCCATACAGGACGTGACTCAACTCCATGCAGCCCGGATTGGTTATATGCTGAAGTATAGTGCTGAGGTGCCGAGGTATGTGTTCGGACCTGCAGAGGGGTTGTCGGAGGTTCAGGGATGCATAAGGGTGTACATGATTTGTAGCATGGTCGGTCATGGATATGCATGGTACGTGAACTTACCAGAAGCCGAGGTGATATGGATATGTTAACCGAATTTGCAAGTGTGCCGGGATAAGTTTATAGAGAGCTGGCCGAAACGGAACATGGCTTCGTAGGGAATATAGCATATAAGGCTATCAAGATATGTTGCCGGGAACGAAGCATTATTTCTTGTGGCTGGTTTAAGCTTGTGGGTAAATCTGCTATGAATTATTGGATGACTTAGATTAAAGATATCCCTCCGGTATAACAAAATATCGGGGTAACCATTTTCTCTCTCCCAAACCCTGGTCCTTTACTTTCTTCTTCTTTTCTTATCATATTTTAACGAGAGTAAAATATAGGAAATTATACGGATATTAAAATTATGTTTGATAATAATTATTAATTTTTTAAAAAATATTATCAATTTGCCACAATATGAATTTTTTTTGTTAATAATAATAATAATCTATTACTTTATTTTTTATACACTTTATATTTTAAAAAATATTATCAATTTGCCACAATATGAATTTTTTTTGTTAATAATAATAATCTATTACTTTATTTTTTATACACTTTATACACTTTATTTTATCAAACAGATTTACCCACAAGCTTAAACCAGCCACAAGAAATAATGCTTCGTTCCCGACAACATATCTTGATAGCCTTATATGCTATATTCCCTACGAAGTCATGTTCCGTTTCGGCCAGCTCTCTATAAACTTATCCCGGCACACTTGCAAATCCGGTCAACATATCCATATCACCTCGGCTTCTGGTAAGTTCACGTACCATGCATATCCATGACCGACCATGCTACAAATCATGTACACCCTCATGCATCCCTGAACCTCCGACAATCCCTCTGCAGGTCTGAACACATACCTCGGCACCTCAACACTATACTTCAGCATATAACCAATTCGGGCTGCATGGAGCTGAGTCACGTCCTGTATGGACGTGAATGGACCTTGGTCGCGCCGCCCGTGGGCGTGAATGCTGAGTGGTCGCGCCGTACGGAGACGTGATCGGGTTGCGCCGTGCGAGGACGTGAATGAACACGTCCTGTGTAGACGTGTTTGGCAGCCATATATGTGTAAATAGGTTTCAGAATGCCATAGTTTTGTAATTTTTTTTTTAAAACGCATTATTTAAATTTTTTTGCCATGAAAATGGTCTTTGAATAGTTGTAAGAGTTATATTAATTTCATAGCATGTAATAATCTATTATCAAGTAAAGTCTCCTGCTGGTAGCGTTTACTATAATTATGATGTGGTCCACCATTAATTTAAATTTCAAGTCATTAAATAATGCATTACTCATGCTTAATAATTATAAACAATTTCAATATACTTTTATTTAAACTATTCAATTAACAAATGAAAAAAAAAGTTTAATTACTCATTCCATTTTGTATTTACATTTTTCCCCCTTTTAGTCTTTATACTTAAAAACATCATATTTTAATTCTTACACATAATTTTTAATCTATTCAAGTCCCTATGTACACAATTTTAGATGTTATTTTTAAGTATAAATAATAAAAGGAATCTTTTTTGTATTGAAAATTGTATGTATAACTTCATCATTATAAGGAATTAAAAATGGTATTATAAAATATAAAGGATTAATTTTTTTTTACACTAAGGATGTTCTCAACCAATAGTTAGAGACGTTTTAGTCTTCACTATATATAAGATTAAGAATCAAATCTTTTACATTATACTCAAAGATTTCAACCATATCATTTATCAACTATTATGTTCCATGTTAGTAATTCACAGATATACTTAGTGACATAAATTATGTGACAAAGTATTCGGTTTAGATATTGATGAAGTTAGTCACTTCATTAATTTATTTTGATGACTTTAATTTCATTACAAAACAAAAAAGTCATAAATTTGGATTTACATAATATACTGAATGTATGCTTAAACTATAATAGTCCAAATTAATTATTAAGTTACTTCATTTAATATAAGAGTATTGTTAATAAGTGCTTTTAGGATATTAGTTAAATTTTTTAAAAATAATTATTATGAAAATCACATGAAAATTATTAATGTATTAAGATTAATGTTGAATCGTTAAGGTGTTATTCGATTTCAATCCTTTTAACGTAAACAATTATTGATTAGATTATATTTATCTCTCGATCGAATTCTAAATTAATTAAAATTTATTTATTTATTTATTTATTCGAAGATTAAGACAAAAAATATAAATATATATAACATAATTTTTCACATTTTAATAAAAAATTATCATTTTAATTTTTTAATTAATATCCTAAGAATAAAAATTAACATTTGTCTTAACATAATTGCCTAAGAACCTTTACTACAAAACCACACACATATAAGGAAAAACTTATTAGAAGATTCAAAATGGAGGCCGGGTAGATAGGGAAAAAGTTAATGTTACCCGCGTTGACCATAACAAAAACGACCTAGACCACGAATATTTATCACGTGAGTGGAGTAATCATTCATTCATGCTTTCGTTAATTGTTGGGTTGACAGCGATGGAAACCATATCCATCCATCATTCGCTCAATTCAGCATTGGAATATACAGTGCCCATTCCACGCATATGGCGAGAATATGCCATCCGAGTAACCCACAAATTAAGTAAAGAATGTGGGAACGGTCATAAATGAATACTAACAATTAACAAAACCCAAACTTTAATGTGACACGTGCATGTGAAATTCCCAAGCCTATATAACACGATGTTCGTGCGTGCTATAAAATCAAAATAAGAAAATAGAGGTGGTGCCCCTCAAATTTAAGTCTGCACAACTGTACCTCAACAATATGCCAGAGGTTCAATGAAAATGCCATTTGCTGATACTTTGAAATACTATTTGGAATTAGTAGTGTTTTTCACAAAATTGAAAGCTGTATTCTCTGTTAGGAAAAATATCCATTCATGAGACCCTTGCCTACATGGCTACATTTTTATCTGGGATTTCTCCTAGCATTTTAGTAAAAACAAAATATAGAGCCAATTTTTATTTTTATTTTTTATCATCAAGTTCTTTAATTAAACGAGGAACATAAATGTTAATTTTAAATTTTGCAACGTATATTTAATGGAGGAGATTTATTATTAAAGAAATTCACGTGCCATCAATTGAAAATGTGTTGGGTATCTCGGACCCTCAAATATCAAATTGAATGCGGAAGCGAAAATCAAAAGAGGAGCGAGAGAGACAATCAGAATTTGTTTTACGTAAAAAAATCTTCCTCAATGTGAGAAAAGAAAAACTCACTGGACCAAGTCCAGTATCAAAATCCACTATAGTAAATATGAGTTACAATGAATAAAAAAACACACCAAAGTGGTGGTACACTCAACCTCTCAAACAATGGTGGTCACTCAAACGAAACCTAGAGTGTTTCACTCAAACTCTCTAAGAATCTCTCAAATATGCAAGCACAGATACTTGCTCAAATATGACACTCAAGATTGTCACTTGAGGCTCTCAAATTTCTGTGTGTTTTGCTTCCACCCTTACTCATCTATTTATAGGATGAAATGGGCTGGGCCTAAGCCATCAAATCAAACAAGATTATATCTTATTAAATAAAAGATATCTAATAAAGATTATATCTTATCAAATAAAAGATATCTAATAAAGATTATATCTTATCAAATAAAAGATATCTATCAACTAAAAATGAAAATTATCCAACAAATCTCCCCCTTCCGTTTTTCAGTGAGACCGAGGTTCTTCAACTTCAACATCCCGGCCTTCTTTCTCAGCTTCAATGTGTTTTCCTTCCACCCTTACTCATCTATTTATAGGATGAAATGAGTTGGGCCCAAGCCATCAAATCAAACAAAATTATATCTTATTAAATAAAAGATATCTAATAAAGATTATATCTTATCAAATAAAAGATATCTATCAACTAAAAATGGAAATTATCCAACAAATCTCCCCCTTCCGTTTTTCAGTGAGACCGAGGTTCTTCAACTTCAACATCCCGGCCTTCTTTCTCGGCTTCAATGTGCCAAATTCATCAGTTCGACTCCTTCACAGCAATCTTCAAATTTCCATGCTGGTACCGGCTTGGTCATCATATCGGACCAGTTCAAATCGGCGTGCACTTTGCCAAGTACTCTGCAACGTACTTGGCCTCGGTCGTCCATAGTGTCACACACTTCTGCAATCTTGATTGCCAAGAGACTGCTCCTCTAACAAATCTCATCAAATATCCCGTCGTCGATTTTCTCGAGTCGGAATCTCCCTCTAAGTCGGCATCCGAGTAGCCTTGCATCTCGACCAACTCATAAGTCTGGTTTTCATGCAGGGAATTCATCACGTCCTGCATTTCCTTCTTGGGGTATCTCGGCTGTTCTTCTTCAGCCGCTGGAGAACTCGGTTCATCACCCCGGTTCTCTTCATCAACTCGGACCTCAATATCTCGGTCCTCATCAGCTTCTTGCTAGAGATCATCATTAGTTTCTCCCCCTGCTTCAGTTTGCACAAGAGGGACGGGTTCTTCACCTCGGATTGGAGAGTCGGGTTCTTCACGTCTGACAGTAACCCGGTCTTGGGGTTTCGAGATATCATGAAGAGTCTCATCTTCATGAAAGATCACATCTCGGCTTCTCACTATCTTCTTCTTAATAGGATCCCACAGTCTGAACCCAAACTCGATTTTCGACGAACCGAGGTAGATGCATTCCTTCGTCTTCTCATCGAGCTTTGCCCTTTCATCTTTAGGGATATTCACTAAAGCTCGACGTCCAAACACCTTTAGGTGATCATAGGTCGCTTTTCGACCTGTCCAGACTTCTTCAGGAATGTCTTCTTCAAGTGGTCTAGATGGTGACAAATTAATCAAGTCAACTGCTGTTCTGACGACTTCTCCCCAATATGCTTTCGACAATCGAGCATTGGATAACATACTTCAGACCTTTTCTTCAATAGTCTGGTTCAACATTTCGGGGAATCCATGTAACTGCGGAGTCTTGGGAGGCGTCTTCTCAAATCGGATCCCGGCTTGTTTACAATAAGCATTAAAGGGACCGCAATACTCACCATCGTTATCAGATCAAACCACTTTCAACTTCTTGCCAGTCTCCCTTTCCACCATCGCGTGGAATTCTTTGAAACATTGGAGTACCTGGTCTTTGGTCTTCATCAAATAAACCCACACTTTGCGGGAATGATCATCAACGAAAGAAACAAAATACATAGCTCCACCGAGTGATTTCTCGGTCATGGAGCATACATCTGTATGGACGAGGTCAAGAATCCTCTTGCGTCGTCTGGACTGATCCGGTCTCACAAACGAAACCTGGTGCTGTTTTCCAACTAGGCAGTGCGAGCAACTCTCCAACACTTGGTCATTCAACCCGGTCAATAGTTCTTTCTTACTCAACATCTGGAGTCCTTTCTCACTCATATGGCCAAGACGCTTGTGCCACAACTCCAGACAATATCCATCTCGGACAAAATTGGTTTCTTCACCAATTGTCTTTCCTTGCATCACATACAAGGAACCATCTTTCTTTCCACGAGCCATAACCAAATTTCCCTTGGCCAGCTTCCATATACTTTCTCCGAAGTAGTTTACCAACCTGGCGTCATCAAGCTTTCCTACCGAGATTAAATTCAAACGCATGTCAGGTACATGCCTCACATCTTTCAACAGAAGTTGGCACCCGACATTTGTGGTCAGGATTACATCACCGACATCAACAATCTTGCTGGTCACCTGATGTCCCATCTTTACGACACCATAATCTCCCTTCCTGTAAGCGGAGAAGAATCCCTCATGTGGGGTGACGTGGAACGAGGTACCGGAATCAACAATCCAGGTGCAGTCATCATGGGCTATGTTCAACATTTCCTCACTGAGGAGGAATATCTCGGTATTTGGGTTAGTAGCCACAGCTGTAGTGCTCGTATCATTCTTCTTCTGGGGAACAATCTGATCTGGCTTCACGCAACCATTCTGTTCATCATTTTGCAAGGCCCAACAGTTCGGCCTCTTGTGTCCTACCTTCCCACAGTGGAAGCACTTCAAATCATGTTTTGGCCTAGTCCGACCTCTGGACGTATCTTGTCCACCTCGACTCTTGCCATGACCCCGGGAGTCAGTCTTTCCTTTGTTCTCAGCAACGTTAGCCTCAAACGTGCTGGATACACCTCGTTCTATTCTCCTGGCTTCTTCATTCAGGAGGCTATCTGTCACGACATCCATCGTCAGTTTTCCTTCTGGAACCGAGTTGCTCAATGTTACTACCAAAGTATCCCAACTTTCCGGTAGTGAACTCAGCAACAACAAAGCCTGCATCTCGTCATCAATCTTCATGTTGGCTTTGGACAGTTGATTCACAATCCCTTTGTAGGCGTTGAGGTGCTCAATCATACTCATGTCGTCCTTGTATTCTAGCTTCACAAGCCGGCGAATCAGGTGTGCTTTGTTCCTGGAAGTCTTCTTTTGAATCATGGATTCTAACTTGTTCCACAATTCATACGCGTTCGTGAACTCGGACACGTGCTTAAAGAGGCTTTTGTCAATGTATTTTCTGATCGTGACCACGACCTTCCGACTCATGATCTCCCAATCCTTGTCCGACTTCCCAATCGGCTTTTCTTCAAAAACAATTGGATCATATAAATCCTTGCAGATAAGATGATCCTCCATCATCGACCTCCAATAGTTGAAGTTATTTGCGATCAATTTGAACATATCTCCGTCATGAGTTATGCCATTGGTCTCCATCTCGGCTCCTTCAGAACCCTCGAACCTGTGCTCTGATACCACTGTTTGGTTTCTTGGACCCTCAAATATCAAATTGAATGCGGAAGCGAAAATAAAAAAAGGAGCAAGAGAGACAATCAGAATTTGTTTTACGTGAGAAAACCTTCCTCAATGTGAGAAAAGAAAAACTCACGGGACCAAGTTCAGTATCAAAATCCATTATAACAAATATGGGTTACAATGAATCAAAAAACACACCAAAGTGGTGATACACTCAACCTCTCCAACAATGGTGGTCACTCAAACGAAACCTAGAGTGTTTCACTCAAACTCTCTAAGAATCTCTCAAATATGCAAGCACAGAGGCTTGCTCAAATATGACACTCAAGACTGTCACTTGAGACTCTCAAATTTCTGTGTGTTTTGCTTCCACCCTTACTCATCTATTTATAGGATGAAATGGGTTAGGCCTAAGCCATCAAATCAAACAAGATTATATCTTATTAAATAAAAGATATCTAATAAAGATTATATCTTATCAAATAAAAGATATCTAATAAAGATTATATCTTATCAAATAAAAGATATCTATCAACTAAAAACAGAAATTATCCAACAAAATGAAAGACTTGATGGCAAACTAGAATTTGTCCCTTTATAATTTATCCTTTGCCAATTTGCCATTTGTAATTTTTCGGACACATAATGCGTATGGATCGTATAATAAATACTAGACTAAGGATTTCTGACTAAAATTTGGCTTCTTTATTTAGCCAGAAGATACTCATTCGCTTCATGTGTTTTGAGGGGAAATATTAATTTTTAAAGATAAAACTTAGATTAAATTCTATATTTGTGCCACTAAGTTTCCAAATTAAATAATAATATATATTTACCCATAAAAAAGTAATAATTGTTTCTAACTCAACATTAGCAACATGTGTTTAATGAAATTAATTAATGTTTAAAAGAGATCCACGTATCGTTTATTTGATTTGAAAGCTTGATGATGAAGATATATATACTAAAAAACTTTCATTTATAGCCCTTTCAGTTTTAGAACATTAATTGAGTTTCCAAAGTCACACACGTTACTATGATAAAGCTTGATGGCTCTCATTAATAATAGAAAATATGTAAAAAAAAATGTTAGAAAATATGTTGGAAGCATTTCTCTTGAGTGACAATTTCCTCAAGTGCTAGCAGTAGTATAAACGGCCCTTCTTAAACTATACATCATTTACTCTTCATATTCTTGCATTGCATCCAACACCTTTTCAGTATGAGAAACTAATTCTATTGCGCACACACTCCGCCATTAAATAACAAAAGGAAGTGAAAAAGTAACTTTTCCAACAAGAAAACGCCAATATAATTAACCTTTATATTTATTCAAGACAAGCCTAGTGTAAAATCCCTAAATTACATGGAGAGAAAAAGATAAGAAACGTTCGGCCGTTAGTCATTGAAAATGGGAAGAAAAATGGGCACTTGAACTTGTACGCCAGCAAGGCTTTGTGGGTCTAGTTAGTAGCAAAAGAAAAAAAAAAAAGGAAGAGAAAGTGACATTGTGATTGATGTATGAGAAAATGAAAGGGGGATGACTCATAGCCATGGGTTTCACTGTGGGAGAGTGAGATGGAAACGAATAGAAGGAGCACCACGACGACATTGTCACCTTTCCACACCCCACCGTATTGGCCTACAACTCCCAATACCACCACTTACTCTTTCAAAACTAGGGGAGGAGATGCTGAAACAAAATTAAATAATGTCTCCTGAAAAAAATGACTTAATATTCTTTTATGCTTGTAAAAAGGTTTGAGTTTGTTTTCCAAAAATTATGTTGAATCGGATTAAGTTGGCTACTTTGTTGTAAATACTAAATATGATTGAGTTTGCCTTCCATTCTATATGTTATCCATTATAATACTAAGAAAATCTAAAACAATTTTCTATTTTTTATAGTTTGATATGTAAGTTCCAAAATAATTTTTGAGTTCAATAGCTATGTTGTGTAAATGTTTTTATACTGTTAACTACTTATAATACATGCATGATGTGTGATTTTTAAAGTGATTAAGATAAGACTCATTTTTCTTGTGATTAGTTGTAGTGTAATTTTGTTTACACTGCTAGTGTATACCAATTAAATCAATATTTTTATGTTGATCCTTTAAGGAGTTTAATTTTCATATCTTGTCGATCTAAAAATTTACATTGTCAACCAAATAGAAATCACTCTAAAATTGACTTCTAAAATAATTATTACAAAAATCATTTTACCATACATGTCATACATGTCAATATGTGATAAGATACCAATATAAAAAGTTTTTACATTATCCACATATCTTAAATTATAATTTACATTAGAATAAATATGATGTATCATCATTATTTTTTTCCTAAAACAAATTAAGAGGTTAGTTACGATACTCGGCTATGGTGAGATGGTCACTTAGCTATATGTGGGCCGTCCCTGGTCCGTGGTTGGAAACCTAATGGCTAATATACAGGTAATACACCAATGCTACCCCGACAAAAGGATATTTGAATTTTTTTGTATAGTTGCTTTGTATTCCTCAAAACAGCAGCAGAAACACACGTAACAACTCATTTAGAGGTGCCTTCAAACTGACCTCTCAGTTGCTCGTACTTCTTGAGCTCGGCCATCGTGAGGGAAGGCGACAGTTCTTCTAAGACCTGAAAAATCCAGAAAATGCCAGTCACATAAATAGATACACGAAACAGCTGGGAAAACAATTGATAGATAAGTTACCTGGACAAAATCATTGTATTCAACAACAGAATCTGCTTCATTATCTTGGCTGGAAGACTCCGAATTTTCACTCAAAACCTAGAAGGAAGTAGTGAGATTAAGTACCCTCTAAATCACATAATATTTTATGTATGGTTTTGTACAACATTAAGGTTTCCGAAATCTGAATGCTGGAATTGCTAGTGACAGTAAATACAGGATGCAATTTCCTCTATAAATTGATACTCCACTATCATTTCAGATATCATAACAGTTCTAGTATCAAACAAAATGCATGCAAAGTAATCATAGGTCCTATGATCTTGGTCCAACTCACTTTGCGCTTTGCAGCATAGAACCAAGCATCTACACACAAAGCATACATGTCTGCACCAGTAAAGTTTGGTGGACATTTTTTGCTATGGAGTAAAGTGAGACATCTTCATGCAATTTAAACTTTCGGGTAAGAGCTTTCAGGACCCTGGGAAATATGGAGATTAGAGGAGCACAATAGCATGTTATTGTTATCAACAATAGATTGTCACAATAAAGAGAGCTGGAAAAGCAGACTGCTTACCGCTCCTTGTAAGATGCATCAGAGTTAACTCCAACATATAGCAGTTTATCAAATTGACCAGGGCGCAAAAGTGCCGGGTCTATCAAATCTGGTATATTACTTGCACCAACAATAAACAGGTCCTATTAAGCCAACAACAGAGACACCACTTGTTAGAAGCAAAATAGGATAATATATTTTGCTAAAAGATAATTATTTCAAGCAGATAAAAAACCTGTGTTGAATCACTTAAGCCATCAATCTCTGCAAGCATCTAATAACAAGGGGGATATGTTACATTAGGAAACCCAGAGGAAAAAACTGCAAACATCATGGTCTTGCTCAGAATAGGAAATCACCTGAGAAACCACTCTGTCCATAACACCCCCAGAATCTCCAGAAGCACCCTGAGCTGGTGCAAGAGAATCAAGCTCATCAAAGAAGATGACACATGGGTGTGCTGGTCTGGCCTGTGAATTATTTTGAATTTCATTTGGATCAAAATCTGTTCTGAAAACTGTTGAGTTCACAGTAAAGAGACACAAATACATTTAATTTAACTTGAGAAATTATTTAGATAAAAGAAACTGAAATATTATTATACCTTCTGGAAAATGTCTCGAACATTCTTTTCAGACTCTCCAATGTACATATTGATCAGTTCAGGACCTTTCACGCTAAGAAAATTTAAGGAACACTCTGTAGCAACAGCTTTTGCTAATAATGTCTGTTATTAAATAAGAGAGTGAGAAAATGGTGTTTTAAATCTTTTTAAGATAAAAGTAGCAGAAATAAGGTAGAACATTGTCATTTACAGGTACAAATAAACAACTTACTTTGCCAATTCCAGGGGGACCGTACAAAAGAACACCAGATCACTTATGTAATCCAGATGAAAATAGATCTTTATGCAGGAGAGGTAACTACAAATACAGAATGAATCAGATTTTCAGAAATTACAGACAATAAATAGTATGTCCCAGGTAACATATGATTTAATAAGATAAATATTAAAATAGAGACGAAAAAAGCCAGGGGAATTTTCTCAGAAAATAAAAAAAGTGACTTGAAAGAGAAGCACCCGTTATTTGCCATTCAATAGAAAGAGCCAACATATGTAGCAATACTGCAGGAGGAAAACTTCATATTTTTTTATGGTCGGAAGGGTCATATCTTCCTGCTCTAGTAGAAAGGTCCTATTCAATCTTGATAGCTTCCATGTTGAACATAAGAGAGAACTGCATTCATGTTTTATTATGACTCTCCAAAAAAACTTTCTTTTTAATTTTTATTCTTATACCTAACCTAAAATTAAAATGTAATTAGACCGAGTCAGTTTATGGCATATGACAACCAAATGTATCTTCTAAAATACTCACCATGCAAACATAACCAGAAGTTTCTTTTTCCACCAAATATTTTTTCAAGTTGCTGTGACATGTATTGCCTCTGATATAGGATAAACTAACAAAAACACTTATAGGAGAAAAAAAATATGGAGGTAAAATGAATACAACTTTTCTCACAACCTAAAATTAACTCATGCACCTTTACTTTTTCATAAGTTAGATGAGAGAGCTTTTCAAAAGTTGAGGTGGATAAGTTGATTTTAACTTATTGATGACGTTTAATTCATTTTTACCTTTCTACTTCCACAAGTTCTTTTTGCGAAATTTATCCAAACTGACCAATGAAAGGGTGGAGTTGTACAAGAAGTCCACCTGAACAGTATCCAGGATTGACTTTTTGATATCTTCAAGCCCACCAACATCTTCCCATTTCACATTCGGAACCTGCAAAGAAAAATCCATACTTCAAAATTTCTGTGCATTGAGGAACATATTTTTTCCTAGAACATGTATTCCGTGCTATATGTACATTTTTTGGCATTTACCTTTGGAGTACCCACGCTGATGCATTTCTTTTCTTTGATCGTTCCAGAGCATTCAACAAGTCTTCTTTCGCAGTAATCTGAGGTAAAACTTTCCTGTGATTGTTGTCCTCTGCCACCTTTGAACTTAAGGAACTACCTACATCATCAGGCACATCTTTGTCTACTTTAGCATTGTTTCTGGGAAATAAGTTGGCAACAGCATCAGCAATCAAAGCACATATATCCCTGGGCGTGTAACCAGATGTCTGTCCGACTATTTCTTTTACTAAAGCTTCTGAATCAGTCTGCACGAAGCAACAATGTAATCAGTCAGAGTTAACACTTAACGTTAATGATGAGGGATTCAGGAGCACAAATTGTAGCCAAGTGCCTTTCTTAAAAGTTTGAAGAATTATTTTTCCCCCTTTAAAAGTCAAGTGTTATATCTTTAGCTGAGAAGAGAGAATAAAATTAGAATTCCAAATTAATCACATGGCACCATCTTACTCCCACTCTCAACTTTAAAGGAATTTCTTTATCAAGATTGTTTTTCTTTTATAACTTAGACTTTAAGTCAGTTTTTATTCAGTGTTTTGAAATTTAGAGAGAGAAATGTCATCACAGGGATTTGTTACTAGTCAATTAATTAACCAAAGAAAGGACAAAACTTAAATCAAGTTCCTTACACCTTTTCCATCAAATTCTCAAGTCAAACAATGAAATGGCAATTTATATTCTTAATATATGTTGTTTAATGTTGAAAGAAACACCCATATTCCAGTCTCTAAATTTTGTCCAAAAGAGAAAAAAAATCAAAAGTAGACATAAACACAAGATGAAGTTCCATTACACACATTAGAGAGGAGTCCGGAAACACTTAGCAGTGACTGGAATAGCATTTCAGCCCTTTGCTCTTCAGTCAAAGGCTCCATGCGTATTTCATGGCTAAAACAGCGCCTGATAGTTGGAGGCAGACCTTCTGAAATGTCAGCAGCAGCAATCAACAGGACCTGATGCCCACTTGTCTTTTCAGCATTCTTCTCCACCTTCACCAACATGCTGTAAAAGTAAAAAAATCTTTGCAATTCTATAATCTAGTTAAAAATAAAAGGCAAATTTGGTTTTTGAGGTTTTTTCTGGTCTTGACTTGGATTTAGCTGAATGATAAAAGATGTATCCTGGTCTTAAAGAGGTAGTGTTTGAGTGAAAATTGCATACTGAAGGCATCTTTCGGCAGGATGTATTTTATTCTTAATTCATATCAAAGTATGTTGCATTTCACTTGATAGTACTTTTTCCCTATAATGAAACAGTCAATTTAGAAGCTTTTGTATCTGAGTTGATGGCCTCAACATACTAGATTTCCCAGAAGCTAATTCCTTGTCATCACATTTTAGTTTCTGTTACAGAAACTGTCATTATTGCTTAATAATTATCTATAGTATTGTTTATTTCTTAGGAAATGATTGCTCTTTTTTTCTCAAGCTATGTTAGAGAGCTGAAAAAAAAAGTGATTATTTCTCCATTTCTTTTGATTGCTTTACTTCTTTATCTGATTAGCAATACAAGATACAATATCTGCCATGTGCAGGAAAAACAGATTAACAGAAAAAGGTTGTTGCCCAAATAACAACCGCAATAGTAAATTGAATTAAGTTAGACCATACAGCTTCACCGTTTAATTTCCCTGGGACATTACTATCACCATGTTCATTGACTGGCTCAGTGAATTTCCTAATAACTGATGCAACTTCAGATGTATTTCCTCTTTGGTCAACGTTGAAACCTCGGGCGATTGTGAATCATGAAAAACATCAAAATGACAAAGAAGAAGTATTGCTGGCGAGTATCTGTAAGACTGTAACAATATCATACGATCAGTGCAGACTAGAAGCTTAGAGAGAGATCTTATCCAAAACATTAAACACCTCAGAGCCAGACAAATGATCAGACAATCAGGTAAGTGACCCAAGCAAAGCCTGAAATCTAACAAATGTTAGGTGGAGAGAAAAACCACTATGAAAAAAAAAAAGACAGGTGAATAAATTAATGAAACTATGTCTTCCTGTCCCTATAGCAAAGTATGCATTTTATCAACATATGGGAGGAGCAAAGTTTCTGGCACAATAATTGTTCTCATCATTCCAAATATTTTAAATATAAACCTTTTGAAAGCTTGTGCTAAAGCAACAGATTGTCTATCGGTCACCATTAGATCATGACAGTTATATTCCACCACATGCAGGCCCAGTCGACAAGCAACATATCTAACAACAATCCTTTTCTCACAACCTGCATTATTACGTTGATCAGGAAATACAACATACACCATCAATGCACTCCAAAACCACCGTTTAGTTGATATTTTAAATTTTAAATGAACAACAAACGAGGATATCAAATGGGGATCCAATTCACAAAATAATTGTATGAATCATGGGTGAAATTACTGATTCCTTTACAAAACAAAGCAGGACAATATAGAACACACCTGCCAAGCCATACAATAGAACTGAAACTCTAAACTTGGAAGAAAGCACCGATGAACAAAAAGTTGGTGTAAGTATCGAAGCCAAGATGTTCAGAGTGTCCCCTTGCAAGGGCACGAGTCCTTCTGCTGGTCCACCAATCAACAAATCTGGAGGGAGTGCGGACGGAGAACTCCCTACCAGCACAAGAGCTGTTAAGGTGTTATTGACACGGAAGACCGGTTCATCTGATGGTTCCATACCAACAACCTGAAGACATAAGTTACACTCTAGCAACCAACCTGACATGTTTCTCAAGGTTTAGTAAAAGCAAGAGAGAGTTCATAATACCTTGAAACAGACAAGGTTGTCATTTTTATTCAATGATATTTGATTGCAAGGAATGCAAATGGGGGAATTGCAGTTCCAGCTTATGTTGATTCCGTTAGAGGGTTAAATGCTAAAAGAGGAGATATATAAGCTACTTGATCATTTAACACAGAACCATTAGAAGGGAAATCACAAGAAGGAAAACAAGCATTATTCGAGAATTTGAAGAAGAGGGTGAGTCTATGTTAGTGGCGGTGCCTGGTGGATCAAGAGCAATAGCCACTGCAATTTTCCGTGTGTTGGTATCAACATTCTTGATCAGAACCTAATAAAGATTAAAATTAGTAATATTTTAAGTGGGAGAAAGTTAATTAGGGGGAAAGGGGTTTGAATGACCGGTGAGCCTGAAGTGATGGAAAGGGTTTTGAGAAGATTAGTGGAGAGTGCGATGAGTGCAGAGTGGTCGAGAGAGGGGTTTGCGAGATTGGAGAATCGGAGAATCCCGAGGGTTAGTGGAATTGATGAGATGTTTGGTGGAACACAGTATCAGAGGCTTTCTCCTCCTTTTTACCATTTTCAATCAAAAGCTCTGTTTTTATTCCCCCTACCTTTGCTTCCTTCTCCCACTAATTTTTTCTTTCTTTCTTTTCCTTTCTCAATGTTGGTGATTTGTAAGGAGAGCGGTTTACTTCATCCCATCTTCTGGTCTATCCTGGGAGGCTGGGATAATATTGATATGTTTCTGTTTATGCATTAAGGGTTTATTTTTTTTCTTTAAGAGATGACCGGTGATGTATAAGTTGGTCATTAATCTAGCTCGCGGTTTATTATTATTGTTAGTCTAATAGAATTTTATATGCAAATACAAATTTTTATTTTAAATAGCAAGACTTTTTTTTTTTTTTTGATAAAACATAACGAGATTTTATACACCATTGAATATTCATTTTATTTTTGAAGCAAGTAAACGATTGTTTATGCAGTGAGTTGGTTTAAAAGTTACATATAATTAATAATTATTTTCTTAATTATTGAAGGTAATCAAAATTTAAGCATGAAATGATAATCAACATTGGTCCAAGTAATTGTTATTTTGACTATAGGAATTAAACATTTTTTTAAAAAAGTAATAAAGTACACTATATTTCATAGCGATTAAAAGTTATTTAAGTCTATATTGATTATTAACTTAAGGTTGACAATGTGAAGTAAGATAAATTCGTATTAGAACTTGAAAAAATTAACTCTAATTTTCTATTTATCTTTTATATTGCCTACCATATATGAGAATTATGTTCCAAAAAAGAAAGATAAAGTTTTTTTTTCCCTTGGTGAAATCCAAAAGTGCTAACTCAGGTTTAGTAAGCCTCAACAGGCTCCAAGTGATAATAAATAGACACCCTAACATAGAAGCCAGAAGGTCCAAAACAAAGCAACAACACACAAGGCTTTCAAACAGCATAATTCAAAGACTGACTCAGCCACTAGAAATATAAGTAAAATATTTTTTTAACACTTCTTTTAAAAAAAATTTATTAGTCAAAATTTATTAAAAATTATAAAATCAATATTAAAAAACCAGATGACGGTGGGCAAACACCAAATGGTTTAGGTCTGGATAAGGCCCAGCCCAATTTTGATAATTTGGGCTTTATATATCCATAAGAAGAGCGAAACTAGGGTTTTTCTTCCTCCCAGTGCAGTATCGTTGAGAAATAAGGGGGAAAAATGGTGTCGCTGAAACTGCAGAAGCGGCTGGCCGCAAGCGTGCTCAAGTGTGGCAGAGGAAAGGTGTGGCTTGACCCCAATGAAGTCAACGAAATCTCCATGGCCAATTCTCGTAATCACTCTCACTATCACTCTTTTTTTTTTTTTTTTTATCAGTATAATCGCTCTTTCCCACTTTTTTTATTTATTTATCAATATAAGTATTTTCATTTATTTATTTGTTATTGATGTGTTGAGGATCGATAGCTTGTATTGGATCCGAAGCTTGTTGTTGTTTTCAATATTAGATTTATAACTTGAGTTTGCACTGTCGGCTATCCTTTTCATTGAAATAAAATGCTTTCTAGATTGTTTGTATGAGGTTTTCTTTAATTTTATATTATTTGTGATCGATATTTATTTTATCTTAAGCGGACTAGTGGATCTTATCTGCAGTGTTAAGTTTTTTTTTTTTTTTTTTTGTGTGTGTGTGTGTGTGTGTGAACTACTAATGTTATTATTATTGTTTATATTTATAAGAGGTCCTTAATTTTTATGCAATGTCTACTCTGATCCTCAATTATTTTTGCAATAAAAGGGACTTTTTAATTAGCATGGTGGTTTCTGTTTGCAGGGCAAAACATCAGGAAGTTGGTTAAGGATGGGTTTATCATCAGGAAGCCAACCAAGATTCACTCACGCTCGCGTGCTCGTAGGATGAAGGAGGCAAAGAAGAAGGGCCGCCACTCCGGTTATGGTATTTATTCCCAACTTTAACTTGATTAATATCAATAAATGATCCGGGATGCAATTGCGGACAGTTCGAAGTTAATGAATGTTTGGAACCTATTGTCATGGTTATGTTGCATGCTTAGTCATTTCAAATTGGCTAAGGTTTTGTCTGGATAGATTTCTATAAGCACTTATAAGAGAAGAAAATAAGAAAGTAAAATGAGACAAACTTAAATCAACTTGAGCATTTTAACTTTAATAAGATCTCTCTCATTTAATTTCTCCTAAAGCTGTACTGGTAAGTTGATTTTTGCTTATTGGAGCAATTTTCGTCTCTTATAAGTGTTTATGGAGATATGTGTTTTTGGATAAGTTTTTCCAAACAGGGCTTAGATTCTACTGAGCTGATTATCAGTTTACAGAATAATGTAATGATAATACTGAATAGTTTAGGAGGCAGTCATAGATACTTGTTGCTTGAAATTTGAATATTGTTGGATGGCCATTAGAATGAATTGCTCTATTGTCCTTTGGGGAGGTGGAAGGGGGAGCTTTATTTTTCTATTTATAATTTATATCTGAATACTATTAGGTAAGAGAAAGGGTACAAGAGAGGCAAGGCTTCCCACCAAGATACTTTGGATGAGAAGGATGCGTGTGCTCAGGCGGTTGCTTCGTAAGTACAGGGAATCAAAGAAAATTGACAAGCACATGTACCATGATATGTATATGAAGGTGAAAGGTAATGTTTTCAAGAACAAGAGAGTCTTGATGGAGAGCATTCACAAGTCCAAGGCTGAGAAGGCAAGAGAGAAGACTTTGTCTGATCAGTTTGAGGCTAAGCGTGCAAAGAACAAGGCTAGCAGGGAAAGGAAACTTGCTCGGAGGGAGGAGCGCTTTGCCCAAGTGAGTTCCAATGTCTTTGAAACTATATACTTGTTCCAAGTGTGTTTGGATAATAATAAACAAAATAACTACGTACCTCATTAGTCATTACCTAGAGGCTCCTTGCTATGAGGAGGTAAGGGGGAGAGATATTGGACATAGCTTTACTCTTGCATATGCGAAGAGGCTGTTTCCAAATTCGAACCTATAACCAACAAATCACCAAAACACAATTTTACCGTTGTGTCAAAACTCGCCCTCAAAATCTTCGTGGTATCATGAAAAAGTAGAAACAACTATTTGTTGCTCCTTGAAAGTATAATTGATTATTTTTCACCATGAATCTAATCCAAACATACCGGAAGTGTATGTTCCACTGAAATTGGTAATGAAAATTTTGACATTCATATTTTCTTCCTAAAATATTTAGGGTCCTGTTGACAAGACATCTACAGTTTCCAGTGCCCCAGCTGCCACAGCACCCCAGTCTACCCAGTGAGTATTACTGTTAATGCCATATTTACAGCTTTTGGTCGTTAATGTATTGTGGCCTAATTGTATATTTTTTATGCAGAGCGCCAAAGAAATCCAAGAAGTGAGTACCCATATCCTGGAATTCAAAGGACGAGGACTCTTTAATAGCTCTGGCAAAATCTTTTAGTCTGCTAAAGTAGTTGTGACGAATCTCTTTTTGTTGGTTTAGACTTTGTAAGTTTTGGATGTATAAGAACTTCATATCTTGCATACTTTAAATTATATATTTAGTTTGTTGGTGTTTACTGTTTATTGGTATTAAGATTCAACTAGTTGCGGAAATGCTCGTGTTATCCTTTTATTCGCACCCTAACCTCTTACAGATAACTAGATCTATACTGTTATCTCTTTGTATTTGGATGCAAAATAGACGGGGAAAATTGATGCAAAAACCTGATCATTTTTTTTTAGTTGGGAAGAAAATGTGGGAAAAAATGTTATGCTAAATGATTTTAATATCTTTTTAGCATATCAATGGGAAGGTAAATAAATGTTCTTTTTATAGTAGCATATCAATGATTTTAATATCTTTTTTGGTAGGACAGAACTTCCTTGTCCTAACAAAATGTTCTTCCTTTTTTTATAGAAATAAATTGTAGGTCCTCGAAATTGCGGTCGTTTTTATTTTTTATTCATCAATCGAATGACAGGGAATGGGAATCTCTTCCCTTTTTTAATTTATTTTCACCATATGTTTTCACTCATTATCTTCATAGGGACCCGGGAGAATTTGACAACCTCGTTGCAATATTTCCTGAATTTACGAGTGTCGTTAGGTAACGTTACGAAACATACAATTCTTAACATTTTTACTAGTCTCTTGAATTTGACGTCGCGTTGTATTTGCTGAATTGTTATCTCGAACTTTTAGACGTAAAGATATTAATATAAATTTGAATAACTGAATGATTTATACAATTATTGTGTTATAATAGGAAAAATTTGATCTATTAAAAATATTTCTCCACAAACGATAAACCCCTAATTTTATGTACTTAAAACATAATTTAGCCTAATATTTTATTAGAAATTATTACAGTTTAAATCACCATATCAAGAGGGTGTTTTATATGAAAATCCTGCGTAACGTCTTAAGAAATCGCCTAAAAGTATGTTACCTAGATACAGATTATATGGTGTTACGATCGCCTGAAATCATTCAGTGTGTGCAACCTATACTTTATAATATACTAATAAAATGGCTCTAAAACAGAAGAGTGCCTCAGATTGGCAA
The DNA here is from genome assembly GCA_007407185.1 of Glycine tomentella. NCBI lineage: Eukaryota > Viridiplantae > Streptophyta > Magnoliopsida > Fabales > Fabaceae > Glycine > Glycine tomentella. The sequence goes on along the minus strand of PYAF01001667.1, from coordinate 4,044,411 downwards.
ACCTTTTGAGCTTTCTACAACATATTGCACGAACAAACAGACATGAAGGATTTCTTAAACATGCCATCGGGACTTTTTTGTAGAAATTAAGTACAAACATGAGAACAGACCCCAACTGGAAAAGATAATTATTTCAAAGATTGCCTACATTACATATACAATTATACATACTTCCATGATTCCATCATTCTGTATCACATTTGAAGAAAAATCATGGCTTGTTGAGCACAATCAAACGAAAATGACATGCATCAATTCCTCAACTCAACAGAGAATGTTACCTACCTTTATTAGTTTATTTGACACAGAAGTCAGAACCAACTAGTTCTGTAGATTGAAAGGGGGATCTCTAAGAGGGAGCTTTTGCCGACGTTAACTTTCCTACTCATCAGAACCAATAGCTTATGTGAACGAAGAGCAATGTTTTTTGGAGAGCAAAGCTTTAAGTGACAAATGATCAGTCACAGAGGGGCTACAAGTGAAGTTTTGGCATACAAGAGCTACAACCTTGTTGACTGCAAAGTTATTTTTCGCCATAAGAGCAACATTGCTGTTATTTACTTCCCAAAATTCCACCTCTTCTTTGTTGTTGGGATCTATATGAATAACCTACGATCAACACCAGCCAACATGTTATTGATGACAATCAGAAGGAAATTGAAGATATCAAGTATATAAAGAGTAAGTGTGATTACTGTTCTGTTGGGATCATATAATGCATGAGCTGCAGCAAGCATGTTTTCAAAGTCCTTAGACGTCCTTTCACCAACCACGACCACTTGCTTCCGAGAAGGTACACGCAACATATCTGCTGCACAACACATTAGAGGCACTGCCATAGCCATATCTTTCAACCTTTTCTTAAAAACTGCCTGCATTACCATTTGAAGGGAAAAACTGGCCCAGTAGTCAAGTAACAGATTCCCTCTAATAACGCCATCCCACCATTGTTAGGCGTTAGTACATAAACAAGAACAGCTTTTAGGAGGAAAGGGGAAAGAGGCTTACAGACCAATAGATGTTCTGCATTTCGCTTATAATGCTCAGCCTTACTTCCAGCAACCATGGAAGCCAATCTTATAAGATTTATAGCAGAAACTGAGTTTCCTGAGGGTTCTGCCCCATCATGGTCTTCCTTTACACGGAGGAGAACGGAAGCATCCTCTCCTGTATTATTGAAATATCCACCTCCTGTCCTATCAAGAAACAAAGCATCCTGCATGCCACTCATATCATTAGCAACTCAATGTCTGGTATACATGAAATAAAATTTCTATGGAGTCCAAACATCAATTTCACCTGGGTTTCCTGCAATTCAATGGCCCATAGAAGCCAGCTAATTCCACCACCAAACTCATAGAGATCCAGCATTCCAGAAATAAGAAAAGCATAATCATCCAAGAAAGCAGGAGCTTTAGATGGAGAATGTCTGAAACTATGGTGTAGCCTGTGAGTTTCCACATTATAAAGTTGCTTCCTAATAAAGGATGCTGCTTTTTCTGCAATTCCCATGTACTCCTTTGGCTGGAACATGCACAATCAAAAGAAGGAGAAAGTTAAACACACAGGAAAGAATCAAGTTGGCTACAGGTGTTCCTCCAACAACTTTACCCACTATTCCTCATAACTTAAACAGTCAGTGTCCTCTAACTCAGAAACTAGTAATTGTTCAAGCAATAATAGTGATCAGAAGTATAAAATTTTAAATCTATGATGATAGTTTACAGACATATCTTCCAGAAATATTAAAGAGTGCCTCCCATATTTTTTAAATATTGGTAGTCATTCATCTTAACTTCTAATTGCTATACTAGTAGGGAGAAAACTTACTTCAGTGCCAATGACAGGAAAGTAGAATTTGGTCCCTTCAGCTTCACCCTTGAGAATCTTAGAAGCCCTGGCAAAAGATGAGATTGCCAGTCCATTCCATGATACAATAACCTAGGAGCATAGGAACCCTTGAGAGTACACATAAAAGTTGATGTCTAGAATCTAGATCAACATAGGTGGATCCCAAATAAATCAATAAGATTATTCAAGGGATATACCTTATCATCCAAATGTGGCTTTGGACGCCTTGACCTTACTTCAAACAACTTATGCCTGCATTCTCCAAGAATTTCTTGATATGTCTCAACTGACATGCCATATTTTGATGCCAGTTCTGAAGGTTCCTTTCTCTCAATCAGGACATTCTTTCCCTTGAATTCATCGTGAGGATCACTCATTCCAGATAGGTCACAGTTACCCAATTGCTTGATGTAATAGTGCTCCACAAAAAGAGCAGCATGCTCTCCAAGTAAGTCTTCAACCTAAACAGAACAAACCGGGTTGAAAGCCACCACCAAAAATAATAATATACCAGCCAATCATTAATTACAATACTTCTATGAGAAATTGTCAAGAATCAAGAAACTCTCGATATAATTACAGAATTATGCAAGGAAATCAGAACAATATGATTTTTTTTTTTTTTTTTTTTGCATACACTGCCAAATGCTAGAGATGTTCAGAAAAAACCTTAAACCACCTTTTTTATTTAGCACAAATGTTCTCTGTGATTTATCTGCTTATTATCAACTAGAATATTCTATTTGTATTTGGAAGTACGATATAGAGATCTATAATAAGCAAACAAATAAAAAATTTGTATTATCCAAGTTGTGCAATAAATATCAAGGAGAACAAAAAGGTCAATTGAAAAACATAATATACAAGTCAAAATTCAAAGGGGTATCATAGCTCACAAGTTTAAGCAAATATTTCCAGCTCAACTTTGAAATACTGTAGTTAGATTGTCCTTAACAAATTAACAGATAATAATTAAGAAATAGGCTAACAACACATTTTGCTCTTGAAAAATACAGTTTATAAATTCATCCATGAGAAAAATAAAGTGACTCAATTGAATCCTTAAAGTATTTCAATTGACTGCCACATAAGTAGCTTATTGTGCCATGTCAGCAACTTGATGTTGTGCTCTGGACTTCACCTTCGGTCTGTAACAGCTGGTTTTAGTGATTAATACCATCAGTTTTCTGGTTATTCAATTCTGGTTCCTAACATGAACCCAATTGAAAGATATAAATTTGTAATGACCTAATTGAACTAATTTATTTTTGGGGGGACCATAATGAAGAATTGTATATTTTTCATGGACCTACAATGTTATTATCCATAAGAAATATATTAAGGAAAGTCAAATAGGACATGGATGAAATACCTCTTTGCTTGTCCATATGTAAAAGGCTCCTTCCTTTTTTCTTGCAGCTCCTTGAGTATCTGCACTGTCAGCATCCTCTGCTGAAAAAATTTCACCTTCTGGACCAATCATATCTCTCCTTAAATAATCAAGGATATCCCGTGATATATAAGCATAAAAGGTATCTTTTGTGATAGAAAACGCATCTAGATAAACATTGGCAAGCTGCCCTTGATCATAAAGCATCTTCTCAAAATGTGGAACTACAAAGATATAACAGCTCAACAAATTAATCATCCTTAAAACAATTCAAAACGAAGAGCATTGGATATAACAGCACACCATAATTAACATGGCCAAATCAAAATGCTAAGGTATTTGCATATTGAGAATTACAGTTGATACACGTACATATCAAATATATGCTCAAAGAAATGACTGCTGCCCAAGTTAAACTTACCATGCCAGCACTCATCCACACTGTATCTGTGAAATCCCCCTCCAATATGATCATGAATCCCACCTTTTGCCATGCATTGCAAGCTAAAGAAAACCATTTTCTGGCTTCCATTAGCTCCATCCAACTTCCCCGTATCCTCCAACTTTTTGGAGTGATATAGCATCAAGTTTATCTCAACTGGTCTGGGAAACTTTGGTGCAGATCCAAACCCACCAAACTTTGAATCATAGCTCCTAGAGAGCTACAAAGAAAAGAGTAGATTGAATGATTTTCAAGATTCGAAACACAGCATAACTTTTAAGGATTCAAAACATCCAACAGATACATGCTGATATAAGATATTTTCTTGTATTATAAAAAAAAAAAAAAAGAATACTCTTTAATCTATGTTAAAAAAAAACTACTGCGTACCCCATTGCCCGAAGGCTCCACGATATGCGCAGGTAAGGGGGAGGAATATTGTACGCAGCCTTACCCTTACATATATGTAAAGAGACTGTTTCCGGATTCGAATCCATGACCAACAAGTCACCAAGATACAGCTTTAATCTATGTTACAATATGAAAATCGTACAACAGTGGTTGCTATCAACCCTGGTCATTACAATGCATGTCTAAGAAATGTTGAAATAGTAGACAAAAGCAGATGCTCAAAGCCCCACCTGCTCCGAGCATAGGCGTAATGCATCAGCTGGAACCCCATCAGGCAGTTTATCAGAATCTGAACTAGCAGGCATTGCCTTAGAAAGCTGTTCAATTGCATATGATCCACTCTTAATTAGCATATCCCTCTTACTATCCCAAGCTTCTTTTACCTTTCTGGAGAAAACAGGAACAAAATAGTAATCAAATAAGAACTTCAAAAACCATAATAAAAATTTCAATCCATTGGCCTGGAGTTTTATACTAAATAAATTCCAACATTCCATCCACCAAATTTACTCAGAGAGGAGTCCAAGTAGGTTGATGATTCAAGTCAACATATGCAATAACTCTCACCTAAGTATAGTCTTAAATCCTGGTCGTCCATACTTATCATCAGGGGGGAAGTAAGTTCCACCCATTAAAGGTTTCAAGTCAGGTGAAAGAAACACACTCAGGGGCCAACCTCCTCCACCATACAAAGCCTGCACATAAGACATGTACACCTAAAGAAGGAAAAAAAAATCCGTTACTACACCTTGTTACGGGTAGAAAACCTTAATTTTTCTATAAGCATCTCTCAACCATTCAAATTCCAAAGGAACTTTGGATAACTTATAAACACCATTTTGTGTTCCTTAAAATAGAATAATTTTGGAATCATATCCTCGTTGGTACTCTCAGCTGACATGCCTCCAAAAATATAAATTAAATAGACAGTTAACACATTATATACCTTATCAACATCTGGTCGCTCCTCTCGATCCACCTGTAGCATTGACACATTGAAGTGAGACAGAACAAGGCATAACAACCTTGGAAGCAATGCCGAGTAAACTAAAATTGAGAGCAAGATAAAAAGGAAAAATTAAATGACCTTAATGCTAACGAACAAATCGTTCAGCAACTTGGCAACCGCTTCATCCTCGAAAGACTCGACCTCCATAACATGACACCTTACGAACAAAGTACAAACACTTGAGATTCCGAAAACGTTGAAACTCATCCAAAACAATACGAGTTGTCAGTCAAACATAATACACATACCAGTGACAAGTGCTGTAACCAACTTCGAACAGAATCGCCATCAAACACCAACCACAGGCAAAGCTTCGCAGTTAATTACGCAAAGCAAACGAAAAGCGCAGAAAGAAAAACAGAAAAAGGCAAAAAAGGAGAGAATTACTTGACAAGAAGATAGGGGCGTCTCGCCGGCGCGCTTCGGCGAAGGCTTCTTCACCCCAGGGATACCAATCAACCTTGAATAGGAATTAGAATTGATTAATTATAATTAGTGAAAAGTTGAGGAATGAGATGAGAATGGTGAGAACTTACAGGGTTGTGAGCGTGTTGGAGAAGATAGGGGCTCTGTTGGGAAGCGAGTCGATTAGTGTGTTTGTGGTGGGAGGAATGAGAAGATGCCATGGAGAGGACCTTGAGTGTGAGAGGTTTGAAATTTGGAGAAGGGAAAATGAGGAAGGAGGAGAAGAGAGGAGCGGTTGAGGAGCATAGGAGAATTATGTATCAGTAGGAAGTATCAACTATGAGGTGAGTTGCCACTGTACCTCTTCCCTTCTCAATGGTTGGACACTCCACACCTTTTTCGTCCACAACCTTTGCTTTGCCTTGCCTTGCCGTTATAAATTAACTGGGAATCCAATCCAATACAATAGTTATTGGATAGAGAGGAGATTCCTCTATTTTTTTTATTTCCTTTTTATAGTATTCCTTATTACATTACACAATTCTTTTTATTTATAAAATTTAAGTACAAATTTTCATACTTAAAAATCATGCCACATTTAATTTTAATTTTTGTATGGTTCAATAAAGACGTAAAATTACAATGACAATAAATCAGAATTAAAATTATATCTTCAATGGGTTTGATTTTAATTCATTGTGTTATTAAAATCATTTTCTATGGTTATTCACAATGCTCACGAACACTTGCAGCCCTAAAATTTGTAACTGGGGAGTGTCTAATTTACCAAAATAAGCTCTTACCATTTTTTACTAACAATACAAAAGAGATGTTATTCCAAATTAAAACTAATCGTTTCCAAACACTCTATGACAGCAGTGAATAGCCAAAAAGTCTGAATTGCTGTTGTGTTTTAACTTAAAATAGCTACGAAGCTCTGGGCAGCACTTTGCATTTTTTTTTTTTTTGGGTCGGAAATGAAACTGTGTTGCCCTTCAAGGCTTCAACCTGTTGTAAGAAGTATGTGTTGGCTCACTTGGCTGGCTTCCAACTTTCAACCAGTATGAGGGATCTGGGAATCGAACTCTCGGTTCAACACCATATACAATGCAACGAGCACAAAATGCAAAAGTTAATTGCATCACTTTACATAATGAAATAGATTTTTACAGAGTACTATATAATTAAATGTTACATGTAAAAGTGCCCCCTATCTACTACATATTGGCAATCAATCAACTTGATACGGTATGTCTCAAACTTTGGATGATGGGGCACATTCAGGAGAACAACAATATGGCAGATCTTCCATTGTGAAAATTACTCCAGCAAAAAAAATTCAAATTACTTGGGCAAAATCTGCTGCATATCATCCAGACGGAGCACCCACAGATTCAGCAAGTTCTTCCAGAAGTTCCTTTTGCTCCATTGTAACACAAGACTGCAAGAAGAAAGCTTTTTTAATAAGGCAGTGCCCTGATATAGATAAAGTAATTTCATTCATTTAATCACATTAACTCATTTATGCTAAAGTCTGTAGTATATCCTTTTAATGTCGGCAAACATTGTAACTTTTGAACAGATTAGTGTTTTTCATTCTTTGCGGTTGGTCAATCGTGTCTTCACTTTTTTTCTTTTAAAAGCCCATGGGTGAGGTCCCTTCCTTTGTTTTGCTGGGGTTCTCGTTCTTCACCATTGCAGTGTCTTTTGGTATAATTGAAGAAACAAGCCATTTTTTGGTTAATGTGATTGCGTGAATTTCAGTCAGATAATCAATGTCATTCAACAGCATCCAGCATCGTGTTATATCCTTCTCAAAGACCACACTCAACATTATCAAATCCAATCCAGGAGTTGCAATGATTTTGGGTTTCTCTCAAGCCCTTCAAACTTTCTTGTTGCAAGTCCTTGCTTAACAGACCAATTTTCAACTTAATACAAACCTGCCGTATATAATAATACCTAAAGAAATGCTCGTAACACACTATATACATTCTTTTGAACACACTTTCTACTATTAGATGAAATTTATTGAAAATTACAAAATTTTGGGGGTTCTACTTTTTATTTAATGAGTTCCATTCATAATTGTGTAGTTTCCAACGAATTTTAACCAATAATAGTGAGTGTGTTAGAAATAGTGTATTGCTAGCACTTCTCTAATTCCTAAATAAGCCACCTCAAAAAGTGCACAAGTGCGCCTATATTAATTAACATACACCACTTTCAATAAGCATATTTTACACGCAGCCAGACACTGGGAAACACAAGAAAAAAAGGACAAGTTCATTCCAAGTGTTAGATAATGTACCTGAACAGCATTTTCTATATCGCCATCAAGAAAAGAGGTGAGCTCATAGTTTATCTTCAATCTGTGGTCAGTAACCCTGTTGTCCTGATAAGAAAAATTTGAAAGTGTCAAAAACTGCCACTAACAATCTTAATCTCATCAAGACAAAATGAAAATTTAATAGCACATAGCAATGTTCTACCTCGAACCACTATTCTGACAGGAACTACGTAACTCTAGTTCGCTGAATCTTATTCACTTCACTCAACGAACATGATTATCAAAAATCTTAAAAAATAATTAATTACTTATTATGTCATATCTTTCACATATCTTCTATTTTTCGAATGAAATAGCATTAGCATTGCTCACCTTACAATATATAAAGGGAAAATTGTCATGAATAAAATTACAATGTATAGAAACTCATTCAATTTTGGATGGGGATTGGAGAGACTCATGAGTGTGAGTGTGTAACTATGTTAAAATATTTTGAGACAGCAACATTGAATACCTTATAATTGTATGTTCGAATTTTTTCCGAACGTGCACCTGTACCGACCTGTAATTGGATATAGCAAGGCAAAGAATTTTAACTCAATATTTGTTTGCTCACCCATTTAGCCAGTACACCATATAAAATTTAATTCAATGTTACTAGTCTTTCAAACACCTGCACAAGAAGGAGCATACCTGTAATTTCCTCTGATTTCGTAATGACTCTTGCTGCTCCCTTACCTTAATCTCATATCTGTAAAAGGATCTTGTATCATTTTACATGTAATAGCATACTAAAGAAAATAGGATAAAGAGAACAATTGGAAAAATTATATTAATGAACTCATTGCGTTTGGTCAGTTTTTGGCTTCTAGACATTAATATCCTTTAGTTCCTCATGAATAATTGAACTCAAGAAAAGATTGGGATATTTTATCTTGTGAGCATGTATTTAAAGAGTAAAAGGAGGGAAAAAAACTTGCAGACATAAACATGACTCAATTATAAAATCAGACTCGTAAAACTGCATGGCAATATTGATGCTTACAGTTTTGCTCGGAGCAACTGAAAAGCACGATTCCTGTTCTTAAGTTGTGTCCTTTCTTCAGTACAAAAGATGCGGATTCCCGTTGGTTTATGGAAGAGATCAATGGCTGTTTCAACCTTGTTAACATTCTGGCCTGCAAGATATCTTTGCATGAGATTTCATGGAGGAGTTTATTTCGTGCCAAGGAATAGAAAGATTGGTTACTTGACTAAAATGGTATAGTGGTCATAGATCCTTACCTCCAGCACCCCCAGAACGTGCCGTTGTCAGTTCAATATCTTTTGGGTCAATTACGACTTCAACTTCATCAGCCTATGTAAAGATTCCAGATCAATAAATTTAGATGTTGTTTTTAAATCTTAAAAGAAGGAAGGAAGGCATGTATATACTAACTGAATTAGTACACTAAAAATTATACTGATTAAAGAACATATGAATTAAAAAAAAAAATCAATAGAGCATCAACCTTTAATTACATAATTTAATCTGCCTTCCACAATACCAGATGATAAATTGAGACAGCACCATAGCTATATATACTTGAAACACTTTAGACTTAAGCTAGATACTCTTTTATTCAAATAGACCTTTATACAACAGTAATAACTTTTGGAATAAAATATCAAATTAGCAATAGTCCAAATGCAAAGAGCCAAAGACTTTAAATAATGCTTTGATTGCTATCAAACCTAGTTGTCAGGATCATGAATAATTTATTGCTAAAAGCCTGAAATATGTACTCCACCTCTGGCATGATGGCCACTGTTGCAGTAGAAGTATGTACCCGGCCCTGTGTTTCTGTTAGGGGAACCCGTTGAACTCGGTGGACACCAGATTCATATTTCAATTTACTGTAAACACGATTTCCTTTTATCTCCATCACATAAGTTTTGTATCCTCCTTTTTCTGCCTAAAAGATGGCAAAAAAATTATACAGATTACATAAGTAATGAGAAACTAATTCTTTTAGAGTTTTCACGAGGAATACCGCAGAGCTTGAGACAAGAGAATACTTCCAAGAATTCCTTTCACTATATCTTTCATACATTCGAACCTGATTCAACATCAAAATAGCATAAGAATATGTTTATAATTGAACTTCACATAATGGTTCTTTCATTTGAACTAAAAAATTTAAAAGTTTTAGAGACAGTTAAACAATTCAGAAATGATCGCATAACAGATCTGTCATTTGTAAAATGTGTGTGTACATTAAGCATTCCGCATGGATTAGACTTGGAAAAGACATATGTAAGCATGTACCTACAAGATCACCAGCCCATATTCCGGCCTCGTCACCACCGGTGCCTGCTCGTACTGCAGAAGTGAATGATGATAATAACCTTTAGAGCTAGAAAAATAAATGAAGATAATAATGTATTGAAATGTTAAACTCGGCTATCAAGAAATTCCGGAGTGAACTTAAGTGTACATGATGGGAGTAGCCCAAAACTATGCCACTCTTTGATGTATAAATTAAATAAATAACACTCCTCCATAGCAAAATTAAAAAAAAAAAAAAAAAAACAGTAGCACAAGTAAATTGTAATCATTTAATCCAGTTATATGCATATGATGATAGCAGCCACACTTTTATCAATTCAACAAATTCCTTAATACAACATATTTTGTACATTTCCCATTATTAAAAGGCAAACAATATTCAAAAAGTTTCGAAATTCGTTTTATGTCCTATAGCACAAGTCTCAGGCATGATTCATGAAACACTCAACTGAGCCATAAAGTAAAATCATTGGGCTACAACAATACACTGTAAAGAAAGAGATAATGTACCTTCAAGCAATATGTTTCTAGCATCCATTGGATCACTGGGAAGCAGTAACACCTATCATTATGTAGGACAAAATTAAGAAGTTTCTAAATACCAAGGGAAATGGGGAAAAGATAAAAAAATAAAAAAGATAGAGGAAAGGCTTGAAAACTCAAGATAGCCAAAGACAAAAGCGGCTACAAATGACGAGAAATATATAGGAGAGGAGTTTCCCAGTATGGTTTTGAAAATCGAGGAATGAAAACTCATGAGTCATGATAGCCAATAACAAAAGAAAGTACATATTAAGAGAATGACGAAAGCGAATCATGATTCCTCTGCATGGTTTTGAAATTTCAACTGACTCAACATTTTGAATTGATGATTGTTACTATATTGGTATTGAACTAGAAAGAGTAAACAAAACAAAATATTATCCATGACAATATATAACGAGAAGAACATCTTACGAATAAACATACAACAAAACAGACATAAAATCTATTAATTAGGATTTTGTAGATTAGAAACAAGTCACAAGCATGATGGAATAGGACTTTAAAGAAGTTGCAGTTTGCAATGCAATATCAAAGTTAGAAACAAACCTTAATTTTTTCCTCGAGCTCCGCGAGTTGCTTCGACAATGAGTCAATTTCAAAAGATATCATTTCCACCATATCCTCATCGTTGCTATCATCCTTCGCTAAAGCTAAACAACAACAGTTAAGAAAAATAATCAATAATTCAATATCAATGAGCCTTCAAATTCAAGTACCTAACGTAAGCTAGTAGAGTCCAGCAAACCTTTGGTTTCTTCTAGAACCTTCTCACAGTCTTTAAATCTCCTATACGTGGACACAACCTACACCACACAATTAACATTAAACAGTTGCGTCAATATAGAAGGTTTAATTTCCATGAACATGAGTAATATAAAAAAAATCAAAGCACCTCATCAAGCTCTGCAACTGATTGTGCTAATTTCTGGTACTCCTTTGGATCAGAAACTACGTCTGGATCAGCAAGCTTGACCTGAAATTTCATCTTTGAGAGAAAAAAAAACTTTGCAGAAAATGGAAAGCATAGTAGCGCGTAGTGGAATAAATACCGATAACTCTTTCCATGTTTTCTCGGCGGACTCAAGCTTCGTTATCAGATAAGGTTCCTGAAATTCAACGCCAATAAGGAAAACTACGATAGTGGATTGAACGAGTTGTGTTTTGTTTTGTTTTGATTGATTTTGGTGACTTACCGCCATGCAAACGATTCTTGGAGGAGTGAGTTTGGTGGCGACGCGTCTGGTAGTGAGAGGATGAAGGGAACGGTGTCGTATAGGGAGAAGTAGGTCGCGGCGCGTGGGGCATATTCGAGCTGTGAAACTCGCCGTTAAGCTGTTCATGGCCACAGAGTAACCGGATAGAGAAGCGGAAGGCACGTACATTTGGTACAGTGAGAGTGGTGGTTTGTGTTGTGTTGTTGGTGTTTGGATTAGATGAGGCGCTGCTTCGATTGGGTCCTTTTGGGTTGCGCTTTGTTGTCGATTTATCTGGCCCAAAACTTATTGGGCTTACATTGGTTATATGTTAGGCAATTGCTTCCTGCACCTCCTACAGACAGCTGAATGGAAAAAAAATGCACCTGCCTTTTTGCGGGGCAATTATAAGTTAGTTTGAAAATGGTTATTATTATCACTATTGAAGAAAGGCGATTGTAAGAAAAAATAGAAAACACGCCTAAAGAAATGTGCCTTCATTTTATGTTTATTCTTTTTTAATTCAAATGAAATCCAACACTTTTTGGCAATCATTGACGTTAATCATTAAAATAAATAATTGATGGAGGATCCGATTAGGTAAATTCGTTAAATGTTTAATTTGCCCCATCACGCATGCTTATATTACAATAATGATGTCGACGATTAAATTTGATTCAACATCCCAAGTTTCTTGATCCGGTATGGCCCATGACTTTCCATAGAGGAGGCCCATATTGGTCCCAGGCATATCAGCTGAAGAATACTCTGTCTTGAATGAACAAGCCCAACCATGATCTTCAGATATTCAATTTTGTTATAGTATTGATTTTGACCAAAAAAATTCCGATTATATCCATAAATTGACTAAAAACTTGTTTGATATATAGACAAACCAAACTGAAAAAAGAGTAGTGTGGTTTTACTTTGGCTAACCAAACATTCTTACTCTTTTTTTATTTTTATTTTTATGGCAAGATGCCGTGCAAAAACATCACAATAGAGAATAACATCTGAATTAAGTTGGCACTTCCAACTCTACAAAAACCATCCTTACTTCTAGTTTACAAATTGGTACTGTTAAAAGTTTTACTAATTACTTAAAGACATTCATTAAAGAATCAATAAATAAAAAATACTAAAATTCATACCGAGGTGCATGAAAACCAGAGCAAGTGCATATTAATAGTAGTAACATATTTAAATAAAAAATCATTTTTAATTTATTAATCCAACTCTTTAGTTAACATTGGCCATGTGTAATGCCATTGTCCTACTTTTTAGACATATTTAGATATTTTTTTCATAAACACTTACAAAAAATAAATATTTATAAAAAAAAGAAAAAAAATGTTAAATAAGCTTATTCAATGCATAAGCTAATTTTTTAAAAATTCCTTGTATTAGTCTTTCCCAAATGTGATTTTAATTTATAGAAAAAATTGTTTCAATTTTTGTATTATTTTTTTTCCTAAGCACTATATAATTTGGGAATATAATTGAAAAACCAAGTTGAATACAAGTTTAGCTGCGTCGAGTATTGAGTGCGTGTCCCCACTCTCCCCTATAAGTTCAATGTTTAATTAAAAGGGTGGGGTCAAATGTTTACTGGGCATCATCATGTGGTCACCTTCTTTCCACACTGCACTAATGTCTAATGATACAAAGGCTCTTCTTTCAGTCCTTCAACCAATACTTGGAAGTTATAGGCTACATCCGCTGTAAATATAAAAGTGACAACATGCTTAATGTTTTTTTTACTGATTGTATTCAATCAATTCAACTAAACTTTATTGATTGTAATATGTTAATGTTTAGCTAAATGAATGTTATTTGATATATCTATTATTATTATGATTCTTATTTAATTATTTTTTATAGTTTCTCTTTACTATTTTATACAGTAACAAAGAGGAAACCGATATGATGAATATAATAGTTAAATTCAATATCAAGAGTCAATACACTCTCAACTTTATGAATAAAAAAAAGTCTCAACTTTAATTGTGTCTGTTTTATGATAGAGCCATTAGTTTTCATAAACTTTAGAAAGCAAGAACAAAGCTACTTTTAAGTTTGAGAAAGTAAAAACATGAAAGGTTTACTTTCGACATGACTGGTTTTATTATTGAAGAAATGCAAAGACAAATGGGCACAATACATTTATACAAATTAATAGTAATACACATATGGGTTTCCTATGTCTCCAGACTCGGTACAAGAATCTGCATTGCCTTTGCCTTATCCTGCAAATCAAATATAGAGAAATGATCAAATATATCTATTCATTATTTCAACAAAATTTTCAGTAGAGACGAGCGAGAGAGAGAGAGAGAGAGAGAGAGAAACTAAAAACAAATTAATGCTTTGTTTTTTTTTTTTTTTATTAATTTCCCCAACCCTAAGTAAAAACATAAAAAAAAAAAAAAGTCTCTTAAAAAAAATTTGCTGCTACCTACTACTACATCATGGTTGTACTTTGGAAACTCATTCTGAAGCTTTGATACACCTGGTCCACTTTGAAGTTAGATTCCTAATCCTATGATAAAGATAATGAGGGAGCAACATTGACGTGAAGGAGGAAAGGGAAACAAATTAATGAAATTATGCTCATTTCTAGTTTCTTCTATATTTTCATATGATTATAAAGATCGTTGCACTTTGACAAGGGTTTAATTGCAGAGTTAAATTGGACCACCTGGCAGTTGTTCATATTTCTCAGAAGGAGGGGTTGATGGCAGTAAATTATAAAGTTGTGATGAATGAATGAATTTATTAAAATAAATTTTTGGGTTAGTTATGTTTTTTTTTTTTTTTTTTTAAGGAAGGGTTCATATATATTATAATTTTTGTTTTTTTTATGTAGAGTAATTTCTTTGTTAGGCTTTCATTAGTTTTGCTTATCAAGTACTATTTTTTTTATATATATAGTCTCTTTAAATATCAAGATTTTTTTATATTTAATTTTTTAAATATCAAAAAAATTTCATTTTTCCTCTCATTAATTTTTCTAGTTACATCAATACTAAATAGATAAATAAATAGAAGCCTTGCAAATAGATTACATATAAAATTTAAAGTTAAAACAAACTAATTAATATTACATCTTTTTTTTAAAGTTCATAAATCAAATTTATTACTATAAAATTATAGGATCTTGATTATGTTTGGTAGGAAATATAAGAACTAACAAGTAAAATATTTTTTTCTTCTAAATTTAATATTTCATTGTCCTGATTACCATATGGACTATTCATTTCAGACATTCGACAAAAGAAATTGATGGTCTCATCATGACGACCAGACGGACGCAGCCTACGATCATAATTCATCCAACAGACAACAGTGGTCACTAAACATATTTTAAGTTAAGAATATTGGACAAGAAACCTTAAATATATTGAATATTTTAAGTTATTGGACAATAAACATTACTTATATTTAATAATTTATTAATTAATGCATGCATGTTTGCTAGCTCTTTATTTAGACATCTATATTGGTCGGGACAATGCACTAAATTTCAATGAGTTATATTAATTATAAAAAAAAAATTTATATTTTTTTTTATAATATTACCTTTTTAAATGAATAATTCATCATATCATCTATCTTATAATAATTGTATATAGATACCATAGGACACTGTCGTGGTAAATAAACAAGAGTGATGATGATTGATAGATATTTTATTATTTTAAATACATTTTTTAAAGAAATACTATTTTAATTAAATTCTTATTAACCTCTATTATTTTATTTACTGTAATTTTTATTATAATATTCTACTTATTATACATATTTTTTTTTCTTTTTTCATTTCTGTCTCTTATTTAATACTATCAAATAAGTGATGGGGCATCACCAATCAATTTTGAATAAATTATTTGTCAACTTCAATTGCTATGCCATTGAATAAGCTCCAATCATACACTGCCTATCCTACGTCAAAATAATTACTTCCTTTGCCTCATATTTAGATATTTGTGCGTGGTTTCAATAAATACGTGGGGCTCCGATTATTTTAAGTGTATATGTTTTAGATATATATTTTTTCCAATTTTATTCTTATTTTTCACCTAATTTTTTTAATTAATTTACACATTTGCATCTAGTTTACATTTATTGCAGAGTAGAAAAAATGCAGTAAGAAGCTTCAAAAATATTTTATAAAAAACAAAACGAAAATTAAATTTCTTGGTTTGTGTATAAAAACCTTAAAACACACTTAAAAATAGAAAAAAGTAGTATATATAATTAAGATATTAGGATCGTAATTTTTGAACACTCTTTTAAACATATTTTTATTATCAGTTAAATTTTATTAAAATTATAAAATTTATACGTCTTATTTTTAATTTAATGAGTATTATAGTTTTTAATAATTTTTAACTAAAGCTATAAAAAATCAACTAATAATAAAGAGTGTACTAAAATTAGTGTGTTGAATAATATGTTACTAAAACTTCTCCATATTCTTATATCACTTTTCTTATTTTTTTTATTTCTCTTTTTATCATATCAAATCAATTATAGTGTATATATTTCTCTTTTTCTGTAAAAATAATATGGAATGGCCACACATTTTTAACTTTGACTTTTATATTCTTTTAATCGAAATATCTATTTTTTTAATTAAGTAACAAAATATCTTATCTAAATAAATAAAAAAATCACTTGGTTTTAGAGAAAAATTCTCTATGGTGCATATGTAAATTCTAAATATATAAAAAATGGAATAGTTCTATGTCAAGTATAAATCATCGTGTGTTTAAATAGGAAGATCAATAAGATAGAAAAAATAATAATAGAAAAGGTTCAAGTTGAAATTTCATAGAAAATATAGATAATATTGTCTCCATTGACAAAAAATAAAAAATTAAATATGTAATAAGATTTTTTAGGTCAGTCGTAGTCATGTACGGTGAAGATGATTATTTTCTCTGATTTAGTGAATTGAGAAACATGTATAGTCTCTAAATCAAATAATAATAAAAAAAAAAGACATAATAAGATTGAAAGCTTGTATTAGGACATGCTGCATTTCGAACATTACTAGAGTTACTCAAATTTCTTATACTATTTTTTTTTCACACACTTCTCTTTTTGCATTTTCTATCTCTCTCCTCTGTGGCTGTTACAAAATATGTTGAAAGATTACGTTATATGAGTGTAGCAGTCCTTTTAAATGTTAATTTATACACGCATTTTAGCTGATTAATTACTGTACTACCACGGATCGCATTATAACATGCAAATCCTACTCATTCTTTTGATTCCCACTTTAGCAAGCTTTACACATAATATACTTGCTTATTTTATGCCATTCTTTACGTGGATATCTTTTGCTACTACGCCATCATGACAATTCATAAAAGCACTGTTGTTACCCTTGTGGATTCCTTCAATTTCTTAAGACAAAAACCATGTAAAGAAAAGCGAAGACCACTTATACCTTTCACCGAAAAGTGAGTTTACCTTGATTTAAGATTATAAAGTATGTTTCCAAGTCATATTCTCCATCCTTTAGGCCTGCATGGCTTCATGTGACTTACACTTCACTTCAACTTTCTAGTGACAGAGAAGGAATTAAGAGCCTCAAGAAGTGGTCCTAAACACAGTACAGAATCTGTCAACGCACATAATTCTTTCGCTTCGATTCATCTGATATGGTCCTTTAGACGTTTACGTCGATAACATAGTCGTCACATCACTAGCAAGGTGCAATTCTTTAGCAGGGTTAGTGCTATTTAATTTGCAGAATTATCACACATGGGAGCGGTAACTGTTGGTGAATTGAAGCCCAGCATTTCAGGAAAAAGGACCTTTCGTCCAAGTTCAAGCATAAGACATGCCACTGAATGGTAATCTTATAGTTTGTTCCATGTTTTGCTGCATTTAGTGTTTGTTAATTGCAACCATACATATGACATTTAGATACCATGTTTTCCAATCAACATATTAGTCTTGTGAGTCGGTGAGCGCGCATGGATCAACTGATACTCGAGTTCGAGTTTAAGTATGCAGCTATGCTCAAATGAAGAATTTTACTCCTACCTGAGCTTGAGGATGGCTACCAAAAGAAAATATTAGTCTTTGGAATCTTAATTTTCTTTTGCCTTGTGTTGCCACTTGCCAGTGTGTGTTAGTGCATCTCATGTACCAAAATTTCTTAACTGAAATAGTCACAGCTTGTCCAAATTTATGGTAGAAAACAACACTTCAAGTACATCATGGTATGGGTTAAAACGGTGAGATTGGTAGATAAAGATTTAACATTGAGCTTGATGTAGTGTTTTACCCACCTGACAGCCGTATGGCGCTGCTGGCGAATGTTCAGATCTCATCTGCTGTCAGCAATGTGAACGACAATTAATGTTTGTCTGTCAATTATTCTCGTGCTTTTATTATCTTTAGGCCCTAAATGAGTGAGGAGATGATGTAATATAAGCTCACCGACTATGTAAAAAAATGAAAACCCTTTTGGCTGTACATAGATCAGGACATGTGTTTGACATCAACCTGACCATACTAGAGTGACCCCAATGTTGATTTCCCCTTCATATCTTAGATGTTCAATGATTTGCATTCATGGGTTCCACTAGAGTGACACAACCAATTAGTCCTGAAATATCAATTTGAATTGAAACTCATGTAACCATGTTGTGTCTGCAGTAGTAGTGTGCCTATGTAGTCTTGCCCAAATTTCTGTATTTATTGAGTTGGGGCCAATCTTACCTAAGTTTTTGACATTGTGAGATTAAGGTTTCTTTTGGGTTGTAAAGATCACATGGCTTGAGTTCCAATTGTTTCATTAAATTGCAAACACATGCTGGTAGCTAAAGGTTATTTCATGGTCTTTGATAATTTAATTTTGGTAATATGTATGCCTGCAGCAACAGTTCTAGATAAATGTTGAAATTTCCATTTCTATGTCATGTAATGATTCGGCCAGATTTGTTTTTTGCAGGCCGATATCTGATGTCTCTAGCGATCTTACCATCGATGTAGGAGCATCAACCTTCGCACTTCACAAGGTAAAGGAAACTAGCTACCATTCTGATAAGAGGTTAAACATTCAGCATCATTACTTTTACTTTTATTTTGCTGTCAAACATGTATAGTTAATAATCCTATATTAGTTGTTTGATTAATTAATCTATGCATCATTAGCTCCTTTGAAGAGAATTTCATGCCCAACCTTAGTCCACTAGCATTAATGGCTGATAAGTGGTAACAGAATCATGAACAAAACCATGCTATGAGTTTTTAATGGCTTCTACTTATTTCTGTTTAAAAAAGGAATATAAACATAGTTGCTGTTAGTTTAAAGATTTTTATTGCGTGCTGAAAGTGTAGCAATTTTTGCTCTAGTTTCCTCTGGTTTCTCGGAGTGGAAGAATTCGGAAGCTGCTGTTAGATGCAAAAGATTCAAAAGTTTTACGCATAAGTCTCCCAAATGTGCCAGGTGGTGCAGAGGCATTTGAGCTAGCTTCCAAGTTTTGCTATGGAATCAATGTTGAGTTCACCCTCTCAAATGTGGCCTTGCTACGTTGCACGGCCCATTTTCTTGAAATGACCGAAGAATTCGCAGAAAAAAACTTGGAGGCCAGAGCTGAAGCATATCTAAGGGACACAGTGCTCCCTAACATATCAAGCACGGTACATGTTCTTCACTGTTGTGAAGCTCTTCGTCCCATATCAGAACAAATAAACCTTGTCAACAAGCTAATCAACGCAATTGCAAACAACGCGTGTAAAGAACAGCTTACAACTGGTTTACTAAAACTAGATCACACTTTCCCTTCTAAAACCACACCAACCATGGAGCCAGAAACACCCTCAGATTGGTGGGGAAAGTCTTTCAATGTTCTTAGTCTTGAGTTCTTCCAACGAGTTGTGTCTGTTGTGAAGTCAAAGGGACTAAAACAAGACATGATCAGCAAGATTTTGATGAACTATGCCCATGGTTCTCTTCAAGGGATTGGTGTGAGAGACCCTCAAGTGGTGAAGGGAAGTCTTCATGACTTGGAATTGCAAAAGAAACAAAGGGTGGTTGTTGAAACCATTGTTGGTTTACTCCCAACTCACTCGAGGAAAAGCCCGGTTCCAATGGGATTTCTCTCAAGTTTGTTGAAGGCTGCAATAGCAGCATCTGCATCAACTCCTTGCAAATCTGATTTGGAGAGGAGAATTAGTCTACAACTTGACCAGGCCATTCTTGAAGACATCTTGATCCCAACAAACTCACCTCAAAACTCCAACAACACAATGTATGACACAGACTCAATTCTGAGGATCTTCTCTATTTATCTAAACACGGACGAGGAGGATGGCGAAGATAGTGACAACTACATTGATGAGAGCCAAATGGTGTATGATTTTGACAGTCCTGGATCTCCTAAACAAAGC
This sequence comes from Glycine tomentella, assembly GCA_007407185.1. Taxonomy (NCBI): domain Eukaryota; kingdom Viridiplantae; phylum Streptophyta; class Magnoliopsida; order Fabales; family Fabaceae; genus Glycine; species Glycine tomentella. The sequence continues at coordinate 4,024,133 of PYAF01001667.1, read as the reverse complement.
TCAATCATAAAGGTATCCAAATTACTGGACATTTATCTCGCGGAAGTAGCACTAGACTCAAACTTGTTGCCTTCAAAATTCACGGCACTTGCAGAACTGCTTCCAGATCATGCACGTGTCGTTAGTGATGGACTCTATAGAGCTGTTGACATCTTCCTTAAGGTGAAAACTACTCTTATCAAGTTTAAGCTTTCAAAGAAGAGTTTAATTGTTATACATTGTTAGAATAAGAAGAATCTACACATTCAACTAATCATAAACCATCTTATTATGACTTTTAATATAGTTATAGTAAAAATTAACAAACTTATCATATATGACAATTTATAATTGGATGATATTGTAAAAAGTGAACAGACTATTTACTCTGTGTTGAGAAGTTTACTTTCTATGGACCGTTAGTTTAAAAAGCTTTACATCATCAACTAATAAGAAATCATAAGAGATACGACTTTGAAGATAATTATTATAAAAGTCGATAAGCTTATCATATATCACAATTTATTATTAAATGACAGTATAAAAACTCTTTACATGATAAGTGCATGACGTATTTACTGTGGTTATAATTTTAATCAGATTTAACGTATGCTATAGTTGGTTGTAGAGTTGAAGTGACCAATGTGTGCCTGTTGTGTGTTTCATTATGATAAAGGTTCATCCAAACATGAAGGACTCAGAGAGGAACCGGCTATGCAAGACCATTGATTGTCAGAAACTGTCTCAAGAAGCATGCAGCCATGCAGCACAGAACGAAAGGCTACCGGTGCAGATGGTGGTTCAAGTTCTTTACTTCGAGCAAATGAGGCTTCGCAATGCCATGAATGGAGGGCACAACCAACTCTTCTTTGGTCAGTTCCCTCACCGTTCAGGGAGTGGTGCAGGGAGTGGAGCTATTTCCCCAAGAGATAACTATGCATCTGTTAGAAGAGAGAACAGAGAACTGAAGCTTGAAGTTGCAAGAATGAGAATGAGGCTCACTGACTTGGAGAAAGACCACGTGTCCATGAAGCAGGAGCTTGTTAAGTCTCACCCTGCCAACAAGTTGTTCAAATCATTCACCAGAAAGCTGAGCAAGCTAAATTCTCTATTCAGGATAAATAGCATTAAGCCAATTATTGGTGGCAAAGCTAGTTCAGAAACTCGCTTCCCTTTTCCAAAGCGAAGACGCCACTCCGTTTCATGATACTTAATATCATAATATGTCATATATCATATATGACATAACGTATGTACAGTATGCATAAACATAGTTGTAATGCATGGCGTGATATTGTGTTTATTTTCCAGTCAATAGTTTTTTTAAGTTATGTTCCCGACATGCTGTGTTCAGTACTATTGTTACCATGCTGAATTGTTTCTAAGACATCAAATTTTAGTATACAAACACTTCGTGTATTAGAATTTAAACAGTACCATCCTCTGTATCAGAATATTAGTATATAAACACTTTATGAGAACTTAACTGTTTCTGAGACATCAATTTTTTGGCTACCAATTAGCACCCAAAAGAATTTGTTGTCACTTGATTAAGGCTTAATAGTATAATATATAAGCGTGATGGCCTAGCAATACCATAATTATTAAGATGCATCTCATTAAGAGACATCTAATCTAAGGAATGAGAAAAGGAAGGGAAAGTACTAAACACGAAACAGGAAAAAAAATCATTTTACTGTCCGGTGTAATTGACTAGAGTAAAAAACATGTAATTGTAATAATTATTTCCAACTCCAACTTTACATGCAATAATGTTATCTTCACCTCTAAGTTTTTATATCACTTATTACATATACTTTTTAGGTAAAAAAAAGAAAAAAAGGTATCTGAACATGAGAATTTTCTGTGCCAGTTATTTGCAAGTATCTATAGAAGTCACCCATATTTATACTTGGATAAGAATTTTTGTTCTATTGTAAATTTTTTGTATAACAATATATTCACAAACCAATAGAAAACTATACCTCCTTGAATTTATACAAATTCGTGCTAAAAATTTCCGCAGCAATGATTTTTTTTTCCTTATTATTTCACTGTTAATCCATATTTATTTTAATTAAGTTGGATTAAAACTGTCGTTGATATGTTAATCAAAAGGGAAAAGGTGAATGTCTACGAGCCGGCCCGTATATCGCTGATTGATGGGCCATCCCATTGCGTTCGAAGCCCCAACGATGACCGGCCCAATCTGTTCAGTGTTGAAACGACGCCGTACCGATCTAAACACTGTCTAGGATTAGGATTGTGCCTCTGTTGTTGCAGTGTGAAGGATGATGAGGTTGTCAATGGCAGGGTTTCGAAGCTCGTTGCCCTTTTCTGCGCTAATAAGGCAACTAACCCTCCTTCTTTCCTCTTCCTCGCCCTCTATATTATTTTTAATATATAATTCCTTTGCATTTTCCTTTTCTTTTACCCGAAGAAAATTATTAGGGTTCCGTTCTGTTAACATCGATTTTCTTGCTTTGTGTTTGTGACAGACAGGTCGAGCAAGAGATGGAAACTGTGATGAAGGTGCTTCAGCCTGGACCCTTGGGAATCATAGAGCTCAAGTTTTCCGCAGACGAAATTCGCAAGGCTAATGCCACGGTTTCTAAAGCAGTGTCCAATTGGCGAACCAATGCGATCCTCAAAGAAAACAATCACGTTTTAAATGACTATATTCACAACAATTGAAGCCAATTCTAGTTCCTCCCGCCAAATTTTGACCCTAGGTTACTTCCATTTTCCTTTGGTGTGTGTGTGCCTATTTGTTTAGATGTATGATCGTTACTGAGGTGTTTCAGTATTGTAAATGCTGGTTACTTGATTATAAGTTTGTATGAAGTGGTTCAATAATATCTGAACTTTGGTATGATTGTTAATTATGTTTACTATAATTTGATGATGTGGAATGTGGATTGAGTTGCATTATTTTGTTGTTGGGGTTGGTACACATTGCAAGTAAATGCTGATTTAGGGAGATATAAGATGGATTGAATGGATCAAGGAGAAAGGAAGAAGGAAAATATAGTGATTCCATCCTGTTAACAAATACTATCATTCAAGTAAATTAATATTTGTCTGGAAGAAAAAGAAAGTAATGTTGATTTATCCGTGAAGGCGACGACAACTACTAGTCTTTGCTTTTTGACGATCTGACCTTGTTCGGTGTCAGCATTGTCTTTTTGTATGTCATCTTTTTACGTAATATCTTCTTATGGAATAAAATGTGTACATTTTTAGGTACTTTAGTTCTGAAAATTATGTTTCTTCAATAATGGCCCTCTCAGAGAGATAAATAAATAAGTTGGATTTGGATAATCTAAAGAAATGTGAGTCGATGATGAGAAGATCAATTATTGATTTTCATATACTTGTATTGTATGAGCATGAACATGAAATATTAATAGTTAATTTTCTTATAAATGACTAGCTAGAATTGCTGATTTTATCTTTTAAAGTGAGTTGCTCCTTCTAAAGAAACCAAAATAAGTTGTCACAATATCCCTTTTTTTTATCTGTCTTTTACAAAATCATTTATTGGTTTCCCAGTTTCTCAACTGCATTTACTATTTGTTAAGGATAAGATAAGATGCACGAAAATGAGACTTGAGAAAGTTTTGTTTGCTTGTGTTTTTCTTCCTCATGCCCCCCCCCCCCCCCCCTCTTTTTGTTTTCTCAATGTTGATCTCGAAACACAGGGTTATCGAATTGATATCTACTCACCTTTTACACAGAATGAGCTAAGCGTCAATTATTGGTAAACACGAGTTTGATTTTGGGCATTGTATAAAAAATTAAGTGTTACGTTACTGTTTGATATTTGACAGGAAATAAGTTCCACTTAGCTGACTGACTAAGCAGTCAACCCTATGATAAGAAACGATGTAATAAAACACGTCAAAAGTGCACTAAGATTGCTTAAAGAGGCCAAACTTTTGTAGAAATCTATTATCTTGTGTTATCTTGTTTTTCATATGGATTTTCTCTATCCCACTTTTTAAACTTGCGTCAAGCTTTCGGTGACACACTGTTTGACATGGAGACGTGTTAGGCGTAGTGAACATTTCTTTTGAACCCCAATTCTTAAGTAAACTCTGGTGTACATGTCTTGGTTATTCTAGCATAGTTAATACACAGAACAATGTTAGGACACCATCTGGCACATCTTTGTTTAACTTCTTTTTTTGTATACTAACACAGTCTTGTCTTTTTATCTTATAGACTTCGTATAATATGGATTTGTTCAAAGGTGTCAATCGCGAACCGTTTTTTTAACATATTTTATTATTAAATTAATTTTATGAGTTTCACTAAAAATAGAGTAGTCTCAGATTTTTTGTCCGTGTTCTGGCTCTCCATCTTGTGAAATTTAGAAGGACTTGCATAATCATGCCAAAGGTATATAATGCCAAAAATCGTTATATATGGTATCCATTACAAGAAGAGAAGGACACTCATACAAGGCAACATGACACAAAAAGTACGATTATTTCTCCCATTTTCTAGACCCTATTGCATTTTTACCTATTTGAGTGTTAAAATACCTTCTAAAAACACCTCCCATTCTGAAAAGGAGCATTGCACTGTAGTAATAGAGGAATACATTCTTAAATGTTCAAAAATAAACACGTCATCCGTCCTAAATGCATTTATTTTTCCATAACTCAATGCTATTCAATCTCTTAATAAATCAAGCTAAAATTACATTCATTTTCCCTTTGGTCATCTTTTATCATAATTTTTTTTAAGAAGATCACATTAAAATGTGGATTTTAGCCTTTAAAAGATATACATCTTATCAATTTAGTCTCACATAAATTAATTTTATAATTTCATCTTTAATATTTGAAAATTTTTACGTTTCCTCTACTAATTATTTGATTTTATCGATGTTAAAGAAACACTTTTTTTAATCGATGTCGATGTCATCTTTTAAGATCATAACAAGCTTTTCTAAATTGATAGTATTTATATAAGAGTGATTAAATTAATAAAAAGTAAATAATTTCTTTACCAAAACAAGGTTATATTCTAAATATAAACAACCACAAAGATACTTTGACAGGCATAATTTTTTTCAAGTTCAATTATTTGTTGGCATATACCAACCAGTGTAAAACAAAAATAAAAGGGGAGCTTGGCATATGCGCTTCGAAAAGAGAACTAGTATAGAACACAAACTAGTGCAAGGCCAGTTCTCGGCATCGCAGTGGGGACTATCAACTATGGATTCCTCGACAGCAGCTTCTGCTTCAGAATTGACATGCATTTTTTTTATTTTTATTTTTACCCCTTCACCCTATCTCTCATATTTTAAGGATATCCGATGCATAAAGCTGGAATATGTATGCGAAAAAAAGTTGTGGCTATATTGGCTCCTCTATGACATATTTGCGCGTAGAAACTGCTGTTTAATTTCCTTATTATATTGTTAGGCTTTGTTTGAATAAAATTTTAGGGGAGAGAAAAAATGCCAGGATAAAATAAGTAAAGTTTTTCTTGTTAGTTAAAATCAATTAACTTTTACAAAAAAAATTCTTATCTAACTTCTCGAAGAGCTAAAATGTTTTTAGTTGATTTTATAGAAAAAATTAATTCATATTACCTTTTTATTTTTTTCTAGTATAAAAACATCTATAATGCATATCTGCTTAAATAAATTATTTATATTAATTTTGTGGACCTGATAATTTCATATAAATAAAATATTTATACAAAACTTTATTTCTATACTAAAATTATTAAAATATATGTTTAACTTAACTTTATGAATCTTATAATATTTAAAAGTTATATTATTTATGATATAAAATTGATTAAATAACACTGCTTGTATATGAAACTTTATGTCATTTATTTGCAACGGAAAAAAAGTTATAAGTAATATTACTCAAAATTAAGCAACTTATATAAGCAATTGCAAATGCTCTAAGTACTTGCAAAAATTTGATCTGAAACAGAACATTCATTTAACTTGTTTCGATGTATTGCAAACAAAGTGGTTCTCATAAACTATACACGTTTGTAATAACTTTGATAAAAAAAAGTATTCATATTTAAGAACTCTTGATGATTCTAATTAAAAAAATTGAACACAAATATAATATTTTAGTCATACTTTTGTTGGAAAGATAGCTTGTTAAATAATAAAAACACATGCATTGACATTTTTTTAAGAGAGCTCGTCGAATTAAGAGGTGGAGTGATTTCAGTTCACCCAAAACAAGTGTGAGAATATTTGATTAATTTCAAAATTCATGTAACTCAGATAATAGTATACTACTCTGTACTCACACTCAAACATATATACACTCTCTGAATACTTCAATCCGAAAACTGTAAAGTCTTACAACCTTGGTCAATATAATAATGTTAAAGCTTGTGATTGATGTCGTCAATGTTAGAGTTTCTTTGAGTAGTTTTAAATAATGATGTATGAACAGCTGATGCTATTAGACATTTTGAGAAAGAAAAGAGAGAAATATAAATATGATTGATAATATAATATAGTAAAAAATAAAGGTAGAGAGAAATATAAGACTGTGAAATGCTTGTTTATAATAAATAAGTGTCCATGTATCATTATTCCATTAATACTATTTGCATATTATTGATTATACATCTCTTGCATAGAAATAGCATCCCTGAAATGGATATAGTTCACCTAAAATTTTGGTTTACTAACCTCAATTAAGAATCGTCTGTCCACAGGACTCAAAAATGGATTATTAATAGTTGATTACATTACATGACATGGCCATCATCATATATGGTTAAAGCTTGGTTTGCAATATACAAAGGAAAGAGTGATGTTCTGCTCCACAAAAACAAAAAGACAGAAAAATGGAGAATACAACAAGAAACGTGACTAGAACTAGAAGAAGCTCTATACTAAACCGCCTCTCACAGCTTTGAGAAAATAAGAACCTCTTATTTGATCACATGGGGATGATGAGTTTAGAACATCGCATAGCTACCTACTCCAGATAAATATAGCTTTAGCACCAAGAAGCAATTGGGCAAGCTTGTTTTGAACGTTGAGTTTGATGACTTCATCAGCACCACCTATGAATTGTTGTCCTATGAACACTGCAGGCACACTTGGTTTGCAACCTAGTTGAATAAGTGCTCTCTCTACTTGCTGACCACTTTGCATTTTGTCAAGCTCAATAACAGAAGGATTGGCACCAAAGCTGCATATGAGAGCCTTCACGGTGTGGCTCATGCAACATGTGCTCTTGCTGAAGATCACCACTGGCTTATCAGCAGTCAATGTTGTTACCACATCCATTGCTATGCTATAATTGGGATTTGGAGGGTTAATTAATTACTAGAGGGACTAAGAGTTTGGGAACTATATATGGTTTAAATGAAATGAGGAATTTGGTTTGATTTGCTACGTGGAACTTGAGATCAAGTGGAGGTCTATTTATACCGGTTTCGGATGGCTTGTTATTCTGGGAGATGGGATTGGGTAGTTCCACATAGAGAAGAATAAACATCTATCTGATAAAAGAATATAAACATTAAAGTTGTGTGCGTCATCGATGGATTCCCAAAACCTTCGCGGTTAGTTCAGCAGAAGTGAGTTCCATTTCAGTTGATGAAAAATAATGGAGTACTGGAATGATATTATGTATCGAGTGATGAATACTCCTCTTCTTTTCTAGCTTGGGTTTGACACATATCCTAACACGCACGCACGCACGCGCCAATTACATACTAGAATTGTACAGGCCTTAACTACAAACAAAACTATCCAAATAGAGCTTCTAGGCACTAAAAAATCTTTTTAGAAAGGATTTTTCACCAAATAAAAAAAGTGATATCAAGAAATTTAAACTCACCTCCTATCATATTCTTAATATTATTCTCCGTCGTTTGATATATTAGTTTAAACAATGAAAAAATCACAACTTTATTTTATTCTATTCCTTTTTACTTCCTTCTGGTTCATCCAATTTCACCTATCGTGTTTATGTTAGAGAAGTATAAATGCCTAGTTTAAATTAACTTCTAACTTATGAAAATTTTTCAATTAAAAAATATGTAATTTTTAACTTCGAAAAAAAATCCTGATAAGGAGCTTAAATGAAAAGGATTCTGACTTCGAAAAAAACTCTATGAACAAAACAATGGATTCCCGAATTGACGAGTAACTCACGGTTGACATAGACAATGTATCGAACCCAAGTTCTTGGCTATATTAAGCGTGACAACCAACCTTTAGAATCTCATCATAAAATTGGTGGAGATGATAGAGTATCTATTGGATTTTGTGATAATCAATCTATCAGAAAAACAGGAAACCTGATTAACTGTTTTAGTATAATAAAAGAATCAAATCCAATATGACTTGAACGAAGGTTTTGTCAGTAAAATATTAGAGGTAGAACATTTAATTGCAAAGAACGAGCGTTATGAAAATTATTCCAGGAGTAGGATAAATTTTCTCAAACTCTGACTTTTTCCTTGGACTTGGGCATGGCATGTAATTTAATTAATCACTAACACATTAAAAAGTTATCATAAGTATAATCATAATTTGACTACCCTCCTCTGTTTTTGACACGACAGAGGAGTCGGGTTTATCCAATCGACAAGTAGCAACTTGTTATGTTTTCAAAAGATTCGCACCAAAAACCGAAAGCTGAGCTGAAACTTGAAAGATTAGAAGAAGAAGAAAAAAGTATTTATTTATTTATTTTGTTTGGGCAGATGCTAATTAAAAGGTAAACTCCGAATAATAGCATTTTACTTCTTTTGGCTATAGGTGGCTGTGGCTGGCCCTTGATTTCATGATAATCTACATAATGGCCGTACAGGAATGAGGGGAAAAGAAAATGCTACCTTTGGCTTCGGGGACGCACCGAATTTTCCCTTTTCGCAATTTGTAATTTATTGCTATATAGGCTATAGGGGATGAGGAAGATACTAGGAATATTTTCTGTAATCTTATGCATAGATAGAGATTGTGATTTTTGTTAAATTGTAATATTTGGACAGGTTTATTATGATGTCTCTTTCAAAATGTAGGATTCTAAATTAGCGTGTTACTATATAAAGTGCTGTATAATACTGTAGTAAAAAAAAAAAAAAAAAACTCAAAAGTATTATGTGACGTTGGTAGGATTTTAGCATTTGCTTAATTGCTTCCTGAATTATTTTTTAGGGAATTAACTCAGAAAAATATGACTACGGTTTTGTTGACTGTTCCTTCCTCGAGCATCTTTTGTTGACTTTTTTTTATGAAAAATAAATCTTAAACAAAAGTCTAACAAAGAAAAGATCAAAATGTTTTACAGGTCACTCTTTTCTTAAAAGTGAGAAATGTAACAAAAACAAACTAGCAAAGTTTGATTTATGATGCAGTTTTGTACTTTTGTATGCCCATAGTATTTGATGATATCTCCATTGGTTAACGTTGAAAATGTCATCAGATAATAATAAATAATAACATTATTATCTGATTTAAGTCGAGTAATATATGAATTGAAGGAGGTAATCTACACATGTCAGCAATTGTTGTCATTATTTCAGCAGAAATGTGAATGGGGTTGGAAATATAAGAAAGAAAAACAAAAAGTGATGATTCCTTGGTTCTTTGATTGCAGAAAATACAAAAGACCTAATATGGCTGAATGTGATATTGATTTAGCTTGCATCAATGAGGATCTTACTTTTGTTGAGAGACATTATCATGGGCAGATAAGATTAAGAATTACAACATTTTTGGTATTTAGAGATTTATTCGTAATCTTTTAGGAACAGAATTTTCCACGTGCCTGTTGGTCGTAGAAACAGCCCTTGGCTCCTTGTGTCCGATTTGTGTGTGTTCCATCGGTTTGAATAAACGGCTCAAGCGTAAATCAAAGGGTCACTTGGTTTGGTCCTGAGCTGACAGATATTAGATAGTGTTTTTATTGAACTAGTAGTTATCTGCATCTGAAATCTGGACAAAGCGAGAAGTGCACACAAGAGTCAAATCATAAGATTTATCTTTACCTGAATAATAACATTTTAAGGAAAAACAAAAAAGTCATTGATTGATAGTTTAGGTAGAAATAGGATGAGAATATAGAAATGTGATATGAAAGGTGGAGAGAAAATGAAGCGAAAGTACTGTGTAATAAAAAAGTGTATTCTATTAAAAATGGAGGTAGGTTAAAAAAAGAGAGTACTCTGTTAAAAAATGGAACGTAGAATATGTGCAATGATAATTCCTTTACACTTGCTTAGCATGGTGAAAACACAAGAATATTAAAAACAGAGTGCTACTCATTCAACTAGTGGTTTTCATATATTTGTATGGTACTTTTACCTTCTTCTTTTTCAATCCTTCTCTTCCCATTACGTTAAATAAAATAGTTCTTTACATTTTTCTTTCTCTCTTTTCTATTTATTTTTTCTTACTAATGCTTTATTTGAATTAAAATAAATAAAAAAGATAAAATAGAGTAAAAATATATTATTTAAATAGATATAAATAAGAAATAAAAAAATAGAGAAATTTATTTCTACTTGTTTGAATGAGTAGAAGAGTAAGTAAATAAATAAATAAATTGCATATTTTTATACTAATTAAAAAAATAAAGTCAACTTAAAAATTAAACTTTTGACTATATTTTTTTTCAACATAAAATTATTATTTATTTATTTTACATAGAAAAGTTATTTAGTTTAAGAAAACTAAATTTCTACCCTGCTAGTTCGAGGGGAAGTTTTTTCATGAGATTCAAAAAAAAAAGTCCTTATCTCAACTTTCAAACAATCAATTTAATTAAATTTAATATTTTTATCCGATCTCCTTCTTTTCTTTTTACTTTCATTAAAACAAATAAAATGGTAAGTATATACATGCCCTGGGATGTGTATGAATCACCTCTCCACTCCGCAAATTTTGAGCATGCCTATAACAGGAAACTCCAAACTTTATTAATTAAGTTAAACCATAAGCGAAAAGCAAAAGCTTTATTTAACCATCCAATTTGACTCACCTTGCTTACTTTTCCACCTACTTGAACAGAAGGATGATTTAATATAATTAATAACTTTCTATTGTAAAATATTTTATCATCAAGATTAGGACATCTCACTCCTCTCAATTTCTTTTATCATTAAAAACCACAGTTAAGATTTTGTTCTCCTACATCATTCTATCAGCAATATTTAATTAACTAGATGACATAATTTTTTTCTTCTTCAAAAGCTTAAGAAAAAGAAAATACTTAAGGATAATCTTTTCTCTTGTTTATAAATATTCTAATTAAAAAAAAGAGAAGGAAATGAGAATTTTCCATAAACTCTTTAACACCCTCTTTTACATTTATGAGTCCTCCCAAATTATTTATGTTTTTAATTTTTAGAAAAGAATAATAATTAATATCACGTAGAAATTCGTATATTTTTTTTTATTAATCATTTCAATTTAACCAACTACCTATTATCCTTTTCTTTGTAACATGATTACATCCAAACTGGTGGCGTTTTTTTTTTTTCCTCCTTTGATTCATTGTCTTTACTTTTCCTTCTAAATAGAAGACAATGGGATAACAAAATCCTAGTCACTAGTCAAAGATGTGCTCCTTTCAAAAAAAATAAAAAATCAAAGATGTGCTTTAATTAATAAATACTCCCATAAGTGCTTAATTAAGCAAGAAGCCTTGGATTGGTCTTCATAAATATCTAATTATTAGTAATAGAAAAACAAAATAAAAAATTAACTGAAGTCCCACCATGGCATCATCCTATGCAATTCCCTCATTGTGGTTTGAAGACTGAACTATAATCAGATGTGTAACCAGATATGAGCAGTATCAAAAATATACAGCCAGTCTCTGTGCGAAATATCAGCAGCATGTGTCCGCATATATCAAAAGCATTTATGCGTGTACCACATCTAAAATTAAATAAGATCGTAATTTGAGAAAACTTATGTGTTCTGTGGAGGTATATAGTTTTGATAAAATGAAAAGATATGAATGGCCATAAAAAATGGATCAAAGGCAAACAAAAGGGTCATGTATTCATTGTATAAATTATAAAAAGAAAAAGCAGCAAGTGATTGGTGCATAATACAGAATAAACTAATTACGATTATTAATTTATGTGAGTATTTTTTTATTTATGAATTTAATGATAATATGTCAGTGGAGGTCTGGACTCAATCAAGTTAGTTGTCCCAACATAAGGAGATCCGATGCTTAATAATATTAGTAAATATCTCATTCAAGGTATATATTGTGAAATAAAAGCATATACTTTATAAGTTTATACAATGAAAGCATGACCCTTCTACAATATTAATGTTGCCTGTATTTATAGTTACTTAGCATTAGTTGGATGCCTTGTTTTCTCAATGCGGGGCTAAAATCTCTCAAAAGATAATATTCTCTAATCGGAACAATATCTTAATTAATTTCCTTATCTAGATATTTATATTTACGATTTATTAATTTAAGCCTTTTATCATTACTTTGGGTTATAAATACTCTTCAAATACTTTATCTAATTTAAACTTAGCTTAGACATAATTAATATTATTCTTATTTAAAAAATGCAATGGGAGGAAGAGGAAAACTGTTGATCAGGAAGTATACCCTACCAAAAATAAGTATTCATGCATGTTATTCTGCAATCTGCATCATTCATATTTCATATTATGCATTCACTTGAAGAGAAGAGAAAAGAAAAGAAATGGAGAAGTACAAAGTAAAAGTTTAGGCCGCATAGTATATATTATAGTATATAGTATATACTTTAAAACACCAGCGTAACCACGTATAGCAGGACTACAAAACCATCTTATTCTGTTCTAAAACGTACGCAACTACTATAATCTTGGTTTTAGAAATCATCACTTTGGTCTTAAATGAGTTAAATCCATATAGCCCCTGCATTTTTGAGCAATGGAACTAATTCATTCCTGACATGTAGGCTCATGATTTTCTTAGAACCACCTATGAATCGTTGTCCTATGAACACAGCAGGAACACTTGGCTGGCACCCCATGTGAAGCAATGCACTCTCAATCTGCTGGCCATTCACCATTTCATCTAGCTCATGAACGGTGGGGTTTGCGCCAAAGCTACGTATCAGTGATGTCATGGAGTGGCTCAAGCAACATGTGCTCTTGCTGAATATCACCACTGGCTTTTCAGCTACCATGCTTGTGATCACGTCCATGCTCGCTAGCTAGCTTCAAATAGATAAAACAGAAACACAATGCAATATTAATAGAGAGCACAAAGGAAAATGAAGCATATATAAGAAGAGTCTTGGCTATGTGGAAATTGGCTTCATTGAAGGGTTATTTATAAGCTGATTCAATGTGGTGGCCAATGTTGTATTGTCGCCTCATATAGAAGAATAAAGATCGTAGAAGAGAATTCGGAGGATTCCCGATAACTGTCCTTTAGCACTGTACTTCATGTGTTGTATATAACAAGTTGGCTAGCTAGCTGTTAAGGTCAATCTAATGAATCCAGAACTTTCTTCAAGAATAAGATTCATGGTCGATCGTGCATGAGGCATATTCTTTTTTTTTTTTTGTCAAAAATAATTCACTATTTGTGCCACATGCATGAGAGATATTATCCCCATGATACAATGTTAGAAGTCAGACAACTTGATGTATTACTTAAGTCATGAGGTTCTCCTATCTAACAGATTAGTCTTTTGAGTTGAATTCTCCTTGTGTTTAAGTCCTAACATTGATATTTCATTAAGTAGCAGTTTCATTAAGAAGTGGGCTAGCCACAGAAAAAATTATTTATAGACTAGATTAAGGTACAACCCAAATATTTATGTGAGTGAAGCCATTAAAGGAAAAGGGCTAAGTCATTGTCGATGGGACCTTAATTAGTTCTTAAGCGATGAGAAATGTTAGACATCTTACTGTGAATAGAATAATATATAATACCATATGCATGAGAGATCTTACCATCATGATACAGTGTTAATAACAATTTTTTTATAAAAAGAAGTGTTAATAACAAATCTGAACCTATAAACAAAATTCAATTTGCTAAATGGATTTTTCCGCTTTTCATTTTTTGTTTGTCTGTTTATTTTGGAGCATCTGCTATAAGGTTGAAAGAAGTGGGCCTAAAACAATATTAGCAACCTTTTTCATTACAAGATTCGTGGCCCTTTCAATTCAGAAAACTTGAAATTAAGCTGATAGAAGAGATTAGGAATACAATTAAATGGTTTAAAGCGCAAGATACGGAACCCCTCATTAACGAGAAAATCAGCATCCTACATATTGGCCATGCTGGACCGTACAAGTTGTTTGTGTCGTTCATATATATAACCTTTTACTATAGAAATCACACATCCTTAATTAGCAATTATATCCCATTCATATTATAAAAGTGACATGACTATACATGCAGCAGACCTAAATTAATGCTTTCAACTCCGCGTATATGGTAATATTATTTCTTTCTTGTCTTTGATTACTCTGAAAATTTTGGGTTTAAACATAATTAAACATATGGTCTTTAGATCATTTCCTGAAATGCGACCATTAAGTCTGCATTTGGAACTTGTGTTGTGACTCAAGAACAAGCAATGCAAATGTGAAGTATGTTAATGTGAGGTGAAGTTTCACTTTGGATAGAAATTAGAAAGTTGAGTATCAAAAAAGTAAAGAAAAGATTCATAAACCAAAGCTTTAAGGTTTTGAATTAAAATATAATGTCAAATTCAATTATGTGATTACTTAACTATGAAACCAAAAAGCCTCACGATTTTCTCCATGTATATGTGTTTCTATATACATAGGTATTTTCTTAAGCAGTGATCATCAGTATGAAATTCTTAAATTTTAATTTTGATTGGTTCATAGATGGGGTATTCCCGCAACCCAAACCTGACACCTCTATTCCAATCCTTACCACCTCAACTATTGTAAGTCTACATGTGGATGGTTTGATAAGACGAATGTGTGGAAAAAAAAGTGGTTGAGAAAGAGACAAAGATATAAAAGGAATAAGAATATATAACAGTTGTGGACGAGCGTGACTAGTAATGAATACGAAGACGGTTTTCTGCATACAGACTCATGGATTACAGATTAAGGAACCTAGATATTATCTCTCTCCGCTCTGCTTGTTCCGACCACGATGTGTATGCTTCAACTTTTACCCTTTCCTAGATGCAAAGAGCTTATATTCCTTTGATTGATTATGTTTCAACATATTAAAAATATAGTCATTATTTCTATATGGAAATCTAAAATTATCTATGATCAGTAAAATCATTTGCATTGATAACAACGGTACAATGTGCATGTCAACTTCATAGGATTCTGTAAGTGGAATCTTTATCCGAGTATAATCTGTGTTTTCTTTTTATTTTCTTTCACGTGGTAAACTTCGGGCTCGGTAAGTTGTTGTAAATCTGTGTTCAATTTCCTACGGATGAAGAAAAAATAATAACCAGTGAATCGGCGTTATATTTCAGCTATTGCTCTCAAGAATATGTTTCTTCTACACTTGATTAACAACATATCCATCCATCTATTTATTTATATATTATAAAAGCTAAAGCGTAAACCATAGTGTTGACTGTTGACACCACAACGATAATTTTGCAATTCTTTTAGCACATCAGCATTTTGCTATGGTGTGAACTTCTAATCTAATTCTTCAGTTTCTACTGGTTTCCTTTCAATATCAGGTAATTTGCCTAAATTTCTCAAATCAACAAGAATTGAAGTTGTATTTTATCATAATATCTATTAATTACTCCAAATAACGCCCAATTCATTCAATATGCAAACAGTTCCAAACTCTTCATTTTACCTACATACACATGTCACATTCTGTCCCTCAAACATTATGGAAGCTTTAAGAGTAGAGATTAAAGAAAACAAAGCAATATTAAAAATGATTGATTTGTAGTACTTATGACACCCGCGCATGTTTTTTTTTTTTTCTATAGTATACTTGATTAGTTTAACAGGCAAACATTTTTTTGTTTTGTCCCAATTTTTTTTGGTCCTGTATTACAGTAAATAATAAGATGTTTAACTACAATATCAACATTAACATCAATAATAACTTTAAGCCAATTTAATTGAAAATAATGATAAATGAACTTAATGATAGATATGAGGAATTTGAAAAAAAAAAAGAAAAAAAGAAAAAAAGGAGGAAGAGATGGAGAAAAAAATGACTAAAAATATATCATTTAGAAAAACGGGTCTAATCTTTCATCAAGTAACAAACTTTTATTACTTTTTATCGAATATCTTCATTTTTTATCTTATCCATCTTCGTATAATCACAAATTCATTCTAACATTCTCATTTCTGCTACCCTTATTTTATGTTCATGTTACCTATGTGTTGGTGTTATGATATTTAATAGACACATAAATAAGTACTCTAAATAAACTCTCCTGTATCAAACAGAAAGTGTGCTTTACTTTTTAAAAATAACACCACCCATTCAATCCTTACCATAGTGACTTCAATAAGCACAACAAAGTGTCAGTACAGATACAAGTTCACCACAGTAATCAAATCTCATCTCTTTTTGAAGATATTACTAAAACACTCAAAAGTAGGTAAATGCCAGAAGAGCTTTTACATGATCATCAACATAATCAATCCAGAAAATATCAATTACAGAAATGTACAGTTATAGCCATTTCAAAATCACAAATACGGTTTTAAGAGACATAAGCCAAATGCCTGGCTGTAAAGAAAAATGATAGAAGGCAACATGCTAAGCAAGCATCCCTATGATAATATTATATATGCCCAATTTGTTCAAGTTGGGACCACAGAGTTATAATGCTCTCCTAGCCCAAAAGCATGCTTATGATAAGAAAGCATGATACTCAAATTAGACATGCCAGCGCCACCATCAGATTTATACTCTTTGCCCATCTCCACATCTGGGAAGGACCCTGAAAATATCATAATATGCTTCTTCAAGCAGTGAGTCAAGGCACCAAGCTCTAGTTGTCCCCCCCATGTAGCTGTGGACTCCACTTCTTTACAATAATTTTCAAACTTCTGCGCAGGTGATTCGTTGGAATCATCTTCAATCAAATTCTCTGACAGGAAAAATGGAAGGAAATCAGATGTATGATTTCTCATGTAAGCAGCCACCATTTCTCGAAGATCTTGGTATGTAAAAGGAGATCTACCCCCAGAAAGGAGGGCCAGCTGATCCTCCACGGCTCTATAGAGGCAGTGCCCATCAGGCTTTATTTCACAAACAGTCAAACCAAGAGGCTTCAACTTCTTTTCCAATTTCTCATTCTCAATCATACGATCACTTATAATGTCACTCTGCTCTGCTTGGATTCTCTGCTCCCTTTCTGCTTCTTGTTGAGCTCTTTTGTCTCGCCTCTGTTTGGCCTTGCTGACCTTTGTATGTTCAGGTTGACTAGCAACAGATACTCTAGCTATGGCCTTCACCAAACTGTCCAAATTGCTCTTTTCATTTCCATTGCTACTGTTATAGCCTAATGCAGCCAGCTCTTTGGCTTGGTTTTCCTTAAGCTTAGCAGAAAGTTGAGAAACCTCTTCCTCCACTTGCTTCTTCTTAGCTTTCTGCTCAGCCTTGCTACCTCTAGCTGCAGCCTTTTTCATCTCAACTTCCTTTTTCTGCAGCTGCGATATCTCTTTCCTGAAAATATGCAAGTTAGGGACGAACCCACATAGCATGAGAACCAAAAGAACACAACATAAGAAGTAACACATACCTTAACATTCAAGTCATGGTATTGAAATGCAAACGGATTTAATAAAAATAATAAACCAAGCATTTGGAAAACAAAGGACACCTAAGGTACATCATTATCAAGTAGCTGCTGTCAACCATGCAAACAAATGTAGCTAGCAGTACTAAGTCAAACAGCTTATTTAACAGTGTATTGCTGTGTTGGTATGATAATTATCTTCTCAACTAATAAACCTTAAACCACATAATGCCTGATTTTATTTACTTCATAGCTGTTGCCAGACACCAGTGGAAAGTAGCAATTGGCATAAGTTGTTGAGAAGCCAAATGTAGAAAGTGCTAACTGCTAACCTAAGTGAATGAAGTGATCCTTTATATTTTATTTATTTTTAAAAAATATATGAAAAAGTGTATCAAATTATTTGAAAATCTAAAGAACTTAAACTAAACTCTTGATCACCTTGTTTTCTTTTATATCTTATTAATTCATATAAATATAATCAAAACATTAGTTAAAAATGTAACTTACATAAAAAAAAAAAAAATTGTTTTTGCATTCAAGGAAGGTGACACCAGTGGAAGTTTCGGCAAGTTCTGTGTGTGCTCTTTGAAAAGAAACACAGGTTAAAAAGAAAGGCAGAAACAATGAAGGTTAGAATCACTACGCACTGGCTCAGAATAACACAAACAAAATCCATGAAACACATCTTAAATGTAATTACAGAAACCCTTACATTGTTTTGGACCTATGATTAAAATAGCGGCGCTTTAGCGCGCTAGCTCGCTTCAACTGCGGGTTGTGGCACCCAGCCGCTACTTCTGTGCCGCAACGCGATGGTTTCCGGTAACGGCTAATGGTGGCGGTGCGGGTGGCAGATCGTGAATAAGTGAGGGGTAGTCTGGACTTTTACCCACTTTTTTTTCACTAATTAGTGCCCTAAGTGAGCTTAACGTGTTTCACTTCTTCTTCACGTGTTTCACTTCTTCTTCATGGGTTTCACTTCTTCTTCTTGTTAGGCGGTGCGGGTGGCAGATCGTGTTCTTCTTGTTCTCGTTCCTCCTCTTCTTCTTCTTGTTCGTGTTCTTAGAAGATGCAGAGAGAGAGATGTGGTGCGGGAGCGAGAGAAAGAAAGAAAGCCCACACAGGTTTGGACAATGAAGGCTCGTTACTCCTCTTCTTCTTCTTGTCTCGTTTCTTTTATTGCCTTGTTACTCCCTTTCTTTCTTCATTCTGTTTTAATTGGTTAGAGGTTCACATGCAGGAGAGACTGAGAGAGTAGATTTGCTTCTTGATATTGGCTTTGTTTCTGCCTCCTTCTTCTTTCAGCCTTCAAAAGATATGGCATCACAAAAGATATGACCTCTTTCTTGACTTTGAAAGAGCCACTGAAAATTTGTGTTTAACTCTACTTGGATCCTTTGTGTTCCTAGAATGTTATTAATTTAGTTACTTTCAATGAATTAGTATGTTGCTTTCTTTATGTTGATATGTTCCTTGAATCCTTGTTTTGAATGTGTAGTATTATACTTTTCATTCCTCATTTCTTCCTATTTTTGGTGATTTCTTATCTTATAGCATTTATATATGTGGTATAATTTATTATAAGTATTTTTATGGACTTCACACTAGCGGCTTTACCGCTACCTGCTATACCGCTATAGCGTTTTTGGGGTTGGCCGCTACCCGCTATTTAAAACTATGATTTGGACATATGGTATTCTAGGGTTGAGGGTTAAGAAATAAGTTGAGGAAGCTTTTGAAAAGGGGGCATGCATAGCCAGTAATGTCAGGCACTCTCCTAGGTCAGGTGGCAACTGGCCTAGATCTATGTAAGCACATGACCTTTCATCCACACACCTCCCTTGAGCATCTGAATGGTAGTGGGGGAAATTGACATTATATAAGTACCAGATGAAACACGAAGCTAATTGCAACCATATTAAAAAGTTTAAAAGAAAAAAATGGAAGAAGCAACAAGACTTAATCCAAAATATTAGATCAAAAGAATGAATCCTGAACAAATGATGTTTTTAATCCAATATTACTTTCAATACACCATTATTCAGGCATCCGTCTCCATTAATCTACTGAAACCACATCCTACCAGCTCATCTAATTGTGTTTGTAATATAATATAATTGATTAAGCTATAGTACAGTCTGATAACTATGAATCTACCAGAATGGATAAAGCCCATCTGTGTTGTGTTTTAGAGTCCATCTCTATGAGCATCTATGTAAGACTAAATACATTCATAAAAATGGTGAGAGCTGATGCTGTTAATGTTATGAAGTGTGAATCACCTGTGTCGTGAAAGAATTTCATCAAGAGTTTCCTGCTGCTTCTCAGATGTTTTGTCTGAAATCATTTCTTCATGTCCCTGCTCCTCAATTTCTTGGGTATCCTCCATTGGAGCAACCCTAAAATAAAATAAAAATGCGAACATTTTACAGTGATAATAAATAAGAAATCATAAACAAGACAATCATCATAGTTAGAAATAAAATAATGAGGCCATCTAAAGGCACCGAGATCTTCAAACCCTAATGCATTATTAAAGTTTATTGTCCAATATCTAACTCTTGCAAACATGACTTACATAATGCATGGATGGTTCAGCGCAAGCTATGTATGAAGACATAACAACAAATTCCTAAAACTAGACAGCTAATCATTAACTAACAACTCAAAGTAGATAATATCAGTTAATATAGTGCGGTATGTGGTTTATCTCAATCTTAGACATGTTTAAACATCTAATTACAATCAAAACTTCTTCATTCATAATTCTAATTACAAGACTTGTGATTTTCATGAATACAAACTTCACGTCAGAAAGGGTAAGGTGGTTGTCTTTTAGGGAACAGATTTTAAACACAAACAAATTAAAAGTTGTGAACATGTAATCAGGGTTTCCAACTACAAATGACGTGGTCACGCTTGGGGAAATCCTTCCTCAGTCAAAATTAATTACTAAATTCCTAGATTGAGGCAGAGCTACATCCGAATCATGAATCAGAATCAATTTCAAATACCATCTTTAACAATAAACAAAACAATGGAAAAATGAAATTTCACAATCAAAGCCACTAATAATTAAATAAAAAATACAATCAAGCCCAATAGTGTTTTTTAGAGAGAGAGAGAGGGGTGTGAAAATACCAAAACCCAAGTTAAATATCCAGTCACAAAGTTATTTTATATATCCAGATTACATAAAAGATTAAAACTTTAATCAATTTTCAAAAAAAGGTAGTTAAAGGAAGCATGTGCAAAAGTTTAGGCTACAGTACAAATTAGCTAACTGATATGAGAAAGAAAGAGAAAGAGAATGGTGTGTGGCATGACTCATAAGTTAAGAATAATAGTAATAAAAATATTTATAAAAAAAAAAACAGTTATTCTGTGGAAAAGTGGAAGAGGAAGAGGTTGGAAGAGAGGGTGCTTACCTAGCTAGGGCATACGGCGGAGACGACGACGATGTTTGTGTCTCGCAAATGACAAAACACAAAACACAACCAGAAGCGAAGGTCGTGGGCTGGGTCCATTTCAACTAACTTGGACTTAGGGTTACCATGGCCCATCAACATTACATTTCAAAAAATGAAAGTACGATGATAAAAAAAAAAATATTTTTTATTTTATTTTATTGTCAAACTAGCTTTTATAACAAGGTCCAACATAGGATTACGACTATCTAATGGTGCGTATGAAAAAAAAAAAAAAAAAAACTTTAATAGATAGACAAAATCCCACCTTTACACCTTGAAAGATTAATTTCATTGTTTCCCGTTTTCAGAAAGAAGGAAGAATTTTTTTTAACCACATCTTATATAAAATCATCTGTTTTTAATATTTTTAATTATTCCTTATTACAAAATAAGTTTTTAAGCAAACTCAGAACATGTTTTGATAACTATTTGCCCACTTACTTTTATCTCAATAAACTCAAATTATTATCATGTTTAGTTGTCCCTCAGAGTATTTTTCTCAACTATGTTTAACAGTAAACTTAATTTCAACTCAAACAAATTTTAGTAGTATGATGTAAAGGAACTTTTTTTTTTAGTATTATTCAAATGAATTTATTTTATCAACGTACATTTGAATAAAAATATTTAAATATAAATTAAGTTACAGTAAACTTATTTATTTTAATTTATTTGTCAAACTTGACTTTATAATATTTTCTATTCAGAAGTATGATTGCAAACTTTAGTCTAATATACACTTAGAGACTGGGCCTAATTTTTATGCATATTAGATTTTACATCATACGTACTTTATTTCTCAACATGTAAATAGTCAACATGTAAATGACCTTGGAGGATAGAGACATGACTCCAAGCACGTCCGTGACATGTTACAATTTTGGGCTTGATCAATTACTTGGACATTTGCTATTTGTAATTTGAATTTTGATGAAACTCTAGGGAAAGAAAAAAAGAGGAAACAAACAATTCTAACTATTTATGAAAATGACAAAAATATCCTTTAAGTAAAAAAAAAAAAAAGAAATGTAGTCAAGGGAATATTAATATAAAAACAACTATTTCATCAAAATTTAAGATAAATTTAAAATACTCATTTTATCTATTAAACAAATAAAAATAAATTAAGTAAAAAGGAAAAAAATATTTGTTTACTTAAAGTGGATGCCTATAGTTGTTCGGTGGAAGTGATGGAGATTCAACACAAATCATATTATCCTAGTCTATATCAGATGTTGGGGTTGTACTTGAAAACACTTCAATGCCTAAGTCAATCTAGAAGGAGAAGACTGAGTGATGAAATCAAGTTAGCGTTTATACTTGTAGGTGCTTACTTATACTTGAATTTTGATGCAAATGTTAGTTAGATAATTATGATCACAAAATCATTGTGACCTGTCTTAGGGTCACGTGTGCCCCCTTATTAGTGCATGATTGTTCTTAGTTTGTCGGTCAAATCGAGTTGGGCACAAGGATATTGAGTGAGATCATACCAAGATATGGTATGGAACAATACTATATAGGAAAAAAACAAAACAAAAAAAAATGTTAATGAGAAAAAAAATAGTCAATAAAAACTTGAGATATGTTTAAATATAAATGTAAAAATATTAATAAATTTAAAATTATTTATTTATTTTTTTGAAATAAAAATGATCATTTTATAAAAACAATTCTATTTATATTTATTGCTATATCAAGGAGTATAATGGTAATTATATCAATTTGAATCTTTTTATTATCACTTTGTTTTTAAATTGTAGAGAAAGAATATTAATGTAATTAGTATGAGATTCATCTCATTTTTTCTTTCCTTTCACTTCTTCTTCTATGTCAAAGGGATGAAAGTTTTTTATAATTGTGTTTTCTCTTCCTTCTCTATCCTTTTTCTCCTTTTTTTTATTCTTTTAAACTAAGGGTTCATTAGTTGAGAGTTCTCTCAATAATTATTTTTTGTTTCTTTTCAAATATTTAACGAGCTGCATATTTGGGACTTAGTAGTATCTATTAGATTAGTTTGAAATACATTGTGACCAATGAATTAAAAGTTAAGAATGATTTTTTTTTTTTGGTAAAGGAAAGTTAAGAATAGATGCTCCCTTTATTGTATTTTTTTTTTTATACAAACTCATTTTGGTGGAGGCTTATCCCTCCTCAAGATACAGCCACCCCCCTTTGAATTTCTCTATAAGTATCTTTTGCTTAGTAGTAGCTTATATCGGTGCCGAAGTTTCTACATAAATCTTGAATTATTTTAAAATCTTTGAGCAAATTACACTATACTTTTTGTGATTTTTGGATACACACGATGCTCCTGTTCTTTTTCAACATTTAAAATAACTCGTTTCATGGATACATGGTGAAATGTATTTCTCGAATAACACAAGAGTATCAATGGAAATATATTTTAAATAATTAAAAGAATTAAGACAAGAGAGTTTATTATGACATTTCAAGAAACCATAGCAATATTAGTATAATCTGTTTTTGAGGGGAATTAGTGTAATTTGTTCAAAATATTTAGATTGATGGTGTATGAAAACTAATCTAAAAAAGAATACACAAACGGAATAATTCAAAACTTTTTATGTTTTGCATAACGATTTTGAAACAGTTAAAGAATATTAGATAACCGATTTGGTCGGTTTCTTTAGTGTTGTATATTATAGTTGCCTAACTACCCAGCATAAGATATATAAATACAGTGCAATCTTTAACCCGCTCCACTCTTTGACATGAACAATGAGCAACCTACCATCAAATTACACCTTATCCTTCTAGCAAAATTCCTACTTTCAAGTTGACATTCTCTCCTTCCTTGAGTTGATACTATAAATTGATGTGGAAGAATCTAAAATCCTTTAATTTGGATTTGCTTTCATGGATATGTATGCAAGCATTCTCCCAAAGTTAACATGATTGCTCGAAGCCACGTAATTTATACCAGGGGAAATGGAATCATATATATTGATGAAATCAAATATAAACCTACACCCACAATTTTCAAGAATCCCTTCCCATGCCCAAGGGCCAAATACAAATAAGATTACCGGACCTTACATACACCACTGTTTGTGCATTGCATTGCATGATTCTGATGCGGGGACCAAAGTGAAAAAGTGGAAAGAATTTGGATAAACTCATCTTTCCTCACATCACCCTCTGTCACAAGTCACAACATAACATAATACAGAAATAGAACTAAACCACTGCCGCATACCACTTGTTGCAGAAGTTACTAAGTGTCTATGAGATATAATAAACACCACATCAATAGATAGACTAATGACACTAACTGGTTAAATAACTTAAAATTTAATTAACATAACCATTTTCCTTTTTCTTCTTTTGTTACTCCCTCTTTATGTTTTTATATATCTTAACAAATAAATAAGGGCAGGGTACCCCCATCCCACAACACACACATACACATCATAGGTCAAGGTATGGCCTATGTAGTTACCTTATTGATGGATAACAATGTAAAAGACACTTGGAATTTGTTTTCTCTTCTTCTGGGCCTATGACTTTGTATATTTATAATTCTAATGGATTCCAGGCTTTTGATAGATTTTGTGACAACGCAGCATTGGTTTTGTGCCACCTGCCTCAGAGAAGTTTGTTTATTCATATAATTAACATTAGAATAATGTTTTGTGATGCTG
Organism: Glycine tomentella; assembly: GCA_007407185.1. Classification (NCBI taxonomy): domain Eukaryota; kingdom Viridiplantae; phylum Streptophyta; class Magnoliopsida; order Fabales; family Fabaceae; genus Glycine; species Glycine tomentella. Next base: position 3,999,292 of record PYAF01001667.1, on the reverse strand, counting down.
AAGGCAGGGCGGAAAGAGTTTTTAGGCTTATAAAACTATACACTGTTCTTATTCTTGTGTTGATTGCTAGTACGGACGACCACCTTAGATATTTGAATTATCGTTTACAGTTTTGATGCTAAATGCAACTTGTTCATGGCACTGGCTGCGTCACCATCGACCAAATGATCAGGGTGGCACCTCCCTTATCCAAACAAATATCTGAAGGAACTTTCTCTCTCTCTCTTTCCTATCCAATTTAACTATAATTTAATATGTTTCTATGCTTTTCTAGCTTATACAATTCAATCCACTATCCCTCACCAACTAGTATAAATAAGAGGTGATGAAATCTCAAGGTTCACCAGGGCAACGACAAAAATCACACACTAGCTTCCCACACTCATCTTTCAATATACTCTCCCTTGTAGCTAGTTATTATATTAAATGGATAGAGTTAAGGACTTGGCATCAAAGAAGGCTGCTGTTATATTTACCAAGAGTTCATGTTGCATGTGTCACAGCATAAAGCAACTTTTCTATGAGCTTGGAGCAAGCCCAGCAGTTCATGAGCTTGACAATGATTCCTATGGGAAGGAAATGGAGTGGGCTTTGAGGGGTATGGGCTGTAACCCTTCAGTCCCAGCAGTGTTCATAGGTGGAAAATTTGTGGGCTCATCCAAAGATGTCATATCCCTTCACGTTGATGGCTCTCTCAAACAATTGCTCATGGATGCAAAAGCCATCTGGTTTTAGTTGGTTACACTAATTAACACATATATAAGAGTTCCATACACTTAAAGTGGTGTAGAAGGAACTCTGATATGCTCGTTGCAGTCAGTGTTTTTAATCAGGGACACTCCTGCTTTTTCTTGAGGGTCCTCTTTCAATTGTACCAAAACAAGTCTGTGTAAAAAAAAAAAAAAAAAAGGTCTCTTTTTTTGGGGTATTTTCTAAAAGGCTAACTCTATGTCTATTAAATTGTATGATGAAACTTGATCATGCAGGAGAAAAGGTTAATGCAAGTGTAAAGTTTCTTGGATTCGCTTTTAATTTTAAAAACCTTGAGAAAAATGAAGTGCTTTGATCACACACTTCATCTAATTTCGCCATAACAACATGTTCCTCTCGCATATAAGAGGATAATACATAATCAATTAGCCATCAATTCACTCTATTGCGGACAAATTTGCTGTCGAATAATAAAGTCCGCAGAGCATTGTTTTTAATCAAAAACATAGTATTCCATCAAAGTCACATCTGTTTGGTGAAAAAAGGAATAAACCCCTCCTTCATGAAAGCCAGCTAAGCTAATACAAATATATCATCCTATTATTCCAAGAGTTAGATACAAAATCATCGTATACAAGAAGAGATTGACATGACATTAATTAATATTAAAGAAAAGATAATAGAAAATTGGATAAAGTGGTATAGACACATAAAGAAAAGAGACACCAGTGAGAATAAATTTTCAGGACGAAAAAGATACACATAAAAATTAAATGGTTAAAAAATCTACACTTATATTCTATTTATGTGTATTTCTCTTCATTGAAAATTTTCTATACAGGAAAAGATACATATATATTTCAAGTATGGAAGAATAGATTTTATGATTTTAGTCCTATAAAGAGGAGAAGGAAAAGTTAATTAAGGAAGACATGCGAAATTATCAAGAGGTATTTTATGATAAATAACATCTAAAATTTTGTTCTTTCATTGAGCCAACTATTATCACATAATTTATGTAATTAATCTCGTGTAGTGGGATAAGATTTTATTGTTGTAGTATTTCAAATGTTAAAATAAGGCATAACTAAGAGTTTATTCCTCACCGCTCAATATGGGCACCAGGTGCGAGGGACAATAATTAAGTAGACACATCACTCAGCTAGAGATATGTTGGCTGTAGAGATATTCAAACTTTTTTAGCAAGGAACGTGCATGGCGAGCCCTCCTTCCTAACCTTGAGACAAAAAGGTAATGCAAGCACTTTTTATGTCTCCTTTATTATTCCTCCCTATCCACAAAGGAAGATATATTAATTTTCCTGTATGATTTTCATGCGTGTGTAGACTATATATGCTATTGCTAAGGCATCATTTAATTTCTAAAATGTTTTATCTGTAGGAGCATGACGTGACAGTCAAGCAACATGCGCAATGACAAATAATTTATCATGTCTCCAAATTTATCAGTCATTGTTAAATTTAGCTAATTAACATATATTCATCAAACCAGGACTCACGTGCTTGTGATATGTATTTGTGCTGGCACCTACCCATGGATAAGAAGTTGGATAGTTCAGTTATGGTATATGCATAGGATTCTTTTGCAGGGCTGAATGGTTGTTAATTCTTCTCAAAATGGAACTATTTTTTTGGCTCTACTTTAATACGTGTATAATATAATGTACTCCATTCGTGTGTCATCTACACACGTGAGACGCTATATAATATGCTGCATCTACGTAGAGTTCCCCGGCTCCCAAAATTAAACTGCTTCAGTGTCAGAGAGAATCGCACAAGTTAGTGGTCTCTCATTCTTTAGGCATAAGGATTCAAAGCGGTTGATTGTGAGAATCAGATATAAATTGACCATTCACCAGTATAGAGAAAGAGAGAGAGAAGCATTTTTATTTTTTAACATTCACAAAATCAGTACAAGTTTAACAAAGGGTTAATATGTATGTGACACACGTTTGACACAGGAAAAATTGCATTAACTTGGTCACAGGAAGATACGGTTTTCAATTGTTTAAGTTGAATAAAATCTTGGTACTATATGATTTTGGTCTCATAGCTAGTCTACCAATTGAGGCATATACGTGTAATATGTCTTCCAACTTGCACAACCGAATAAGATCATACACTAAGTTGGGTATCTAAAAAGCACAACCTCTTTGGAACGTGCTTTGCTCTTGCACAAACAAAAGCGGTCCCTAATCTGTCCCTATAAATAGTCTAGTATATCAGCTCATTTCAAATAACCTCAAGCTTCATATAAATTTTCTATTCCCCAAATCTCCTCCTTAGACTGCCAACCCAATATAGCCATTGGATCGAATTCAGTCTGGATTCGGTCTGATGGTTTGGGAGTTCTAATTAAGTCTAAGGTAATCTGAACACACCTCTTCAAAATTAGACTTTTTTTTTTTCTATTTCATGTGACATATTTTTTGTTGTGTCAGGAACAGAATTCTGTACATATATATATTTAGAAGATCACAGGGTGCTTGATCAGTGGTGTATCAGGATGGACAAGGTGATGAGGTTGGCTTCTGAAAAGGGTGTGGTGATTTTCACAAAGAGCTCTTGTTGCCTCTGCTATGCAGTCAACATTCTGTTTCAAGAACTTGGTGTGAATCCTGTGGTTCATGAGATTGATCATGACCCTGAAGGCAGAGAAATGGAGAAAGCTCTATTGAGGTTAGGCTGCACTGCTCCAGTTCCAGCTGTATTCATAGGAGGGAAGCTAATGGGATCCACCAATGAAATCATGTCCCTCCACCTAAGTGGTTCACTCACTCAGATGCTGAAACCTTACCAGGCTTTGTCTTGAAAAGAAGCACAAGAAACAGTTCCTCATACCTGCTGGAAGAATAAGCTGGCTTGAATTAGTAGAGTAGTGACCATAGTATTGATATTCTAGTGTTTTATGTCTGAAGTGTCTCCTAGCATTTAATTAGCTATAATGTAATCACAAATATTCTTAATGAAAGTTTGATTTATATACTTGTACTACAGTACCAGTTGTCTGATTATGATGTTGACAATCTCTATCACAAGATGTTTCCCATAACAAGGCAATTGTTGGGTTAATCAAGGCTAATAATCTCTCAATTAACATGGGGTACTAGCACTATAGTAAAGAGCATACCCTGAAAAAAGGCTCAATCATCATTCTACCTCTTGTCTTTGTCCCTCTTTCTCCAATCTGTTTCAAGCAGCTTCCAGTAATATTCAATCTTCAACTTCAAATCATCCTAGTAAAATGAAAAGTATCTGCATCTTGTGAAGAAAATATTCTCTGAAAGAAATGTAAACTGCATGGTAATTGACCAAACACTAACAGGGAGCAAACCCATTATGGTTTTGCCTGTCTCAGTCGGCCCAACCATTATATAGATCAAAATCATTGTTTCTGTCAGATTTTATCCATCCTTCCCATGTTAACCTCATGTATTCTATAGTGATGAGGGGGGCTTCTCTACCAAAAAGTTATGTAAAATAAAAAGAATAAACTAATATATGCATTGATGGTGTAAAGGTTCTTTATACTTTGATTTAATCACAAATCACTATATATTGTAAGTTTGTTGAATTATATAATAACTACTTTAGTCATACTAAAATTGATTTTTGATTGGTTCGTAGTGCAAAAACTTACATTCAGTGTATACCTATTAAACTAAAAATAGCATTTGAAACTTTGAAAATTGTTTCTGAGAGGGAGAATAGAATATTGAGGCTTTCAATCTCTTGGCGTTGTCCACAAATTTAAAAGTTAACAGGAAAATTCTCGTCTTTTTCTGATCTAGTGCCACGGATTCTTCAACTTTATCCCAAGATAAAGAAAGGTATTACATTCCTTACCTTTTTTTTATCTTGTGTTTATTTTTATTCTCTTCTTTTCCTCCCACAAACATCAGTCAATATCGATTTATGGGAAAGCATACTCTAGGCTTAGCAAGAGGTAGTTCTGTTAAATTAATCTTGTATTTATACAAAAAATTATTTCCTTAGTGTTAGTTTAATTAGCTAAACATATGTAGCCTAGTATCTTGGTGAAGAATGATGGTTATCAATTCCGAATATATTATGAATGATCTCTTAGTCCACAGTTGAAGCGAAGCAATAACACAAGTATAAATATAATACAAGCCGGGAACAGATTTTTAAAAAAAAAAAAAAAAGTTCTATTTTTTCCCTTTTCAAAACTAGGTGTGAAATCAAGTTTCCTAACCATGTCTTGTAAATACAGAATTTCCCAACTACATGGGAAATAAGTTTAACTGTCAGATTGTAGTTGTAGTACTGGTCTATTTACAAAGGAAGTTAAGTGGACATTTGCTACCAAATAAGTTAATTAGTGTCATTGGTGATGACAAAATCCAAGTTATGTAATAATTAGAGACAAGTAAGAGCATATATTACAGATAGCAATTGTGGGGGTCATGGAATTCCCGATGCTCCGCCAGTTGCCGGTGATCCCTATTTGTAGTATCTTTCAAATTGAGCATATTTCATATTTCAGTGGCCTAGAATCAGCTGAGATAATAAGGTTTAACATAAGGGATTAGTTTCTTAAAATACCACGAATTAAGGTTTAAATTTATGTTGATAAAAATATTCACATTTATTGTCTTAAAAAAATATTTGTGCAAAAAATCAATTGAAATATTGCCGACAATAATAAAATGAGAGATAAAAAAAAATACAAATCATGTTTGTTAAGGTATATTTCAGCTTATTAACCCCTTATGTTAAACCAACTGACTGTGGAGGTTAATTCTTTGGCCTAGATATCATGTTTGCTAGGAACACAAACATATTTTTCGTGGCCTAAAATACTTTATAGATACCAAAATCATATTCATGTCATTATAAAAATCCGAAAATGCGACCATGCAATGGCACGAGTACCTGCTAGCTAGTTTGTATCTTGGGTCCATGCATGGGTGGTTTAACAGGGTAATAGTGGTTGTATTAATTTGTATTACAACTGTTGCATTAAGCTCGCTAATTGTCCTTAATTGAGTTCGAGTCAATTCAAATCTGCCACCAATACACATATAAAAAAAAAAGGGAGAAAAGGTGAAAAACCGTATTTGTGAATCCGTACAATCAGTTGGTTCATTCAACAACCGTTGTTGTGTTTTTCTTTTTATTTTAATTTATTTTTTTATAGTTAAAATACTTTACAATTTTAACAAGCCATCGTAGCCACAAGACACAAGCCACAAACGTTGTAAAGAAACGAAGCAAACAGATCTCTCTAATATACACTATCACGTGTCACTGATCTTCCATTGATGGCTTCTTGATCAGGTATTATCAATTCTTTAAACTCTTTCTCTATCTTCTTTTTTTGTTGTTGTTGAATTTCAGTTTTAGCTAAGCCTTATTGAGGAGAAACCCAGGGCATGTTAAAATCGAGTCCGATTCTTTATTCAGATTCGATTCTTCGTTTTGCATCATTCTAGGTTTTAATTTCCGCTAATTACCGTAGAACCGCATTCTGTTGCCCAAAACTTTAGGAAATCGAACAATCACAGAGTTTATCAATTAGTTCTGGTTTTCATTTCTACGGTTTTGCTTAGTTCAGATTGATTGAATCAATTCTAACGTGAATCCAGTGTGATCTGTGGGAATCCGATCTCTCTCTTTGTTTTGGTCTTGAAATTCCCTATGAGGACGCTGAGAATTATCTCGTAAACATTGTTTGGAGAAGCAATTGGATCATATGAGGTGTTCACTTGGTTGCATCGGTTTTCTAGCTGCCAATTCAGATGTGCAATTTTTGCAAGTTTGCTTTAATAAGGAAATTTCCCTCAGAGTCACACAGGTTAGTTTTAGTGGATAGCGTGTGTGCATGTTAATTTCATTCTTCGTGTTTATGTTTCGGGATTTTGATTTTTTTGGTCACTGAAAACATGTTATACTTGTCATTCTTGCTAAGAGTTAGAATTCTTCCACTCTGCCTTGTCGTTCTTGATACAACTATTGATTTTATTTGATAGTTAAATTTGTGCGTAAATGGATTGGAGTTATGGCCTTATGCGAATGGGAATTCATTTGTAGGTGAACAAGGCGAGATTAAATCCTTTGATCCAAGGAAGCACTGTTTTGCTATTGCATAAGCTTGGCGGAGGTGGACACAAGCTATCATGGCTGAAGGCGAGGGGCGTATTGAGCTTAAATTCCGCATATATGATGGAACTGATATAGCACATAGTACATATTCTTCATCTGCCACAGTTGGTACCCTTAAGCAAAAGCTAGTTGCTGAGTGGCCTCAAGGTTTGTCTTGTTATGGGGTGCGTCTGTATAAAAGATTTTCTTAAGACTTCACAACCACTTTGGTTCACTAAAAATATATTTGGCAACAATTTGGTCTTTCAAAACATTTGTAGGAACAAACTAGTTCCCCAAAGACTTAAGTGGCATCAAAATGGTTAAAATTGATGTCACATGTAGGACTGATTGGAATATTTGATGTTACAACTTAAAAAGTCTTTGGATCACCAAAATGAACGATGTCGTATTGATAATTCCTTATTTTATTTTATGTTGGATCGTTGTTGTTCAATATTCTATGCACTTTGTATTTTCTCGAAGAACTAATTTGAAACATACATTAGACATTTTTGGCAATTGACTTTAATATGTATCCTGGTATATATTTATCACTCCTTTTAGCTACAGAAATGCGTGCTTTCTGTGTGCATTTATCCTTTGTTCTATTTGTATTGTGAGTTTATGGAATCTTTCTGTTTACAGGCAAACCAGTTACACCAATGTCTGTAAGTGACCTAAAACTTATACATGCCGGTAAAGTTTTGGAAAACAACAAAACTCTTGCTGATTCCAGAATAACGTTTGGTGACATCCCTGGGGATGTTGTTACAATGCATGTTGTAGTACAACCTCGAGTAACTAAAAAGAAAACAGGTTTGCTCAATCTTTTTCATTGCACTCTTGCTCAAGTATATAGGTTGTATGGATATTGGGTTTTCTCAATCTTTTCACCTGTGCACCTATATTAGTATTGGTACAGAGCTACTTGCATTACTACATAGATGCATTTAGCGACATATATTTTGTTGCCTTTGAGATATTTGATGTTTCACAGACAGACTTAAGATATTACCTTTTTTTAAAGTGTTTTTCCCTTGTGGCTGCCTTGCAGAGAATACGGAGAACAAGCAAAAGATGAATTCATGCTCATGCACTATACTTTAGTTTAGGAAGCATACCTCATGGTTGCCCTTGAAGATAAGGTTACATTTTTCCTATTTTTAACACTGGGGATTATAGCTAGCCAGTGCCTATCCAATACCTTGTGGTCACCTTTTTAAGACATGTTTGACTTTGTCAAATCGTTGTTGCTTGCTTCTTTTAATGTTTAATCCATTTCTATGTTATTGTCTTCATAGTGAAATCAGATATTAGCATTATAAAATTCGGACCTCAACAAGTACAATAAGAGTGTTCGAGGGCACAAAACTTAAGAGAGTGATCCTAAATTGGAAATTTGGAATCTTATATTACTTTTTAGTAGATTTTATATAAGATTGAAGATCTCTTAAGATTTCTTTCATTTTTTTTATTGTTGATCTCATTTTGAGATTTTAGATAAGTTTTAGTAGATTCCATGTAGATCTCACTTTTAAATATTTTATTGGAATATTTATTAAATTAAATATAATTAATTAAGTAATTATATTAAATTAATAAAACATGTAAGGAAAAAATTATAAATATTAAGAAATAGGAAAATGGGCATAAATTTAATTTGTATTTATGACTAAATGTTAAACAAATGAAAAATACATAAATTTGATAAAGAAAAATGTAACACGTTAACGTCAAAGAAAAATTAAATTTAATTATTATTGTAAATGTAACATTCCCAATATGCTCCACCAAGTTTGTTTGAAGTTGTTGATTAATTCTTCTTGTATGCATAATGTGTATTATTTACAAGTATATAACAAAGTTTAGGAGGAGCACCATGAGATACTTCAACATTTGAAATGTTATTGTTTACGTTATCATAATCAACATTCACATTACCATTGAATGTATCTCGTTCATCTTTGACAATCATGTTATGCAATATAATGCATGTTAACATTATATTCTTCATTGTATCCATGTTTCAGGCACACGATGGATCACATATAATTGTGAATCGAGATTTGAGCACATCAAATGTTCATTTCGCATCCTTTCTCGCTACTTTTTGACATTTTACAAATAATTTTCTTATGGGACTTTGTGGCATTGGTATGGTCTTCACAAATGTGGCCCAATTAAGATAAATACCATCTACAAGAAAGTACCCCATATTATATGGAGTTCCATTAATATAGAATGATTTTGTGAATTTTGGGACGAAGGAGACATATGGTAATTTTGCAAAAAAATTATATAAGCTTACCAATCAAATTGATTTCGATCCATTTCGCAAAAATAAAATTTAACTAAGATTGAGATTGGAAAATTTAGATTGTCAAATGAAGAATGAAAATGAAAATTGTATATAGAAATTATGTGTGTATTGAAGCAATTTATAGAATGTTATTTCCTAATATTGTGTGTGTAACAACTGAACAAGTCTAAAAAATTTACTCCTTAAGGGTAAAATTTTGTGGCCAATGTTCAATGTGCACACCTATGATTTTGACAAGCAACATTCATTGTACATAAGCAATGTTCATTGTATCCATCCCTTCATTTTCCCCACTTTTCCTCTTCTCTCTTGACCCACCCACGTGCCATCTTTCTCCCTCTTCTTCTTTTTTCCTCTCTTTCCTCGGTGCCCCTTCTTCCACACTTCTTCTTCTTCCCCCTTCCCCTTCTCCTTGTGACCCTTCTTCTTCCTTCCTTCCCCTTCTCTAGTATGTATTTTTTTTTTAATCTTAGATTTGTGGATCTTTTGTTGGTTTGTTTTTTTGTTCTTCTTCATATCCTTCTTCTATGCATTCCAACTGTTTTTTTTTTCTCCCCATGTTTTACTGTTATCAAATGAACAATAAAAAAATTGAAAATTGTGTGGATCTACATAATTCTTTCCTAAGAACTCGAATCGAATCTCCAACATAAAAATCTTTAGGGATATTTTATTATTGGATCTAGAAAAAATTATATCTCTAACTTAAAATTTATCGTCAAAATTCAACATTAAAAATGATCTAAGTCAAGACTAGAAAAGACAGCCCCAACATTCGATGAATACATATTGTTTGAAAGTAAATAATTTGATAAACCTTGGCCAAGCACCAATTGGCATTAAATGTATCGCTTCACCTTTTATAATGACACAATTCAGCCAACAATGTGATAATGGACATTATTTAATGATTCCTTGATAGATTACATTTTAGTTTAATGCAAATGTTTTTAAGTCATAAACTAATAAAAAAAAATTAGATTTGATTACTTGTTTGATTCTTGTAGTTGCTTAAAAAAAATCCATATAGTTATAAAAAAAAAATCCATATCATTGTACTTAAAAACATCTCGTTTTAATATTTACACATACCTTTTTAATTCCTTTTAATTATCATTGGAGAGACATACTAATGTGTAAAGATTAAAAAAGATAAAAATGATATGTGTAGGGAGTAAAGGAATTAAAAATATGTAGGGATCAAAATGAATTATTTTAAAATATATATATATATATATAACAACTAAAAAAAATTATAACTATAAGGACAAATAGTAATTAAATAAAAAATTTATGATAAGTATCATTTTTAAACTTATTTATAAAAGTCAGTAAAAGTTGTTTCAGAAAATAATTGGATTTTAAATCCGTGTGATGCATGGGTTCAATTAAATTATATATTTTTATATTTTATTTAGTATTTATGAAAAATATATAGTATACTAATTAAATTATTTTAGAAAATTTTATTATATTAAGTAAATTTATATTAAAATTGAGAAAGATAACAAATTGTTTTTTTAAAAAAATGTTGTAAAATATGAAGTTTATGACAATTTATCTGTTACTTTTGTTTTTAAAGTTTACTTTTAAATTAATTCAATCTATAAACTCCTTATTTGTAATATAATTGTTCAAAACATATATTTTAATAACTAATTCAAAAAATTATACTTATATATATAACTACGTATTTATAAAGCTAATCTATTTAATTTTTTTCATAAAATAGAATTTAAAGTAACTAAGTTAAAATTTTAATAAAGTTGAGAATAAATTTAATAAAATATACAATGCTATTATTATAATAGTAATATATTTTTATCTGTAACAATAATTAAGATTTAAACAAAAGGAAGTTGAAAAATATGTGTGTGTGTTAAAAAGGTTTATATTTAGTTTATAAATTAATTTAAATCTTTGCATAAGTTATATAATAAATAGTTAAATACTATGAATATGAGCTATTAATGAATTTTTACACTATATTTTCAAAATTTATCATAAGTAAATAAAAGTAAAAAATATTTTCAAATATAACTTTTGATGTTATTAATATATATGTAGTATTTTTTAATAATCTTTTTATTCCTTTGATAATAATAATTTTTAAAATAATGGTAAAAGGATAATTTTGAAAATAATGATCATTTTATGATTATATATAAGCATGTACTTTTTTTAAGATATTATAAAACTGTTTGACTACTATAGTAATATCTTCAAAAATATTTTTATTATAATATAGTTAAAAGGATATAATTATATAGAATATAACTCCTTTGAGAAAACTCTTAAGTGAGAAATGAGAAGAATTGATAATAATTATTAGATCTGGATGAAAAATAATAAATGATTAAGATTAAAATATTTTTAAAAAATAAATTAAAAATTAATATAATCATTAAATCTTTAAAAGATTCACTAAATAAATCATGTTCAAAAATATATCAATTATCGTTAACTTATCACCATTACTATGACTGTCATCACCTTTGTTACCATGATCGTTATCATCATTGTTGCTGTCACCTACACCGCTAATGGTGATTGAAGACGATGGTTATGACACTTGATCACATGGTGGTCATATATATAAGAAGACACCTAATACATTTATGTTCATAACAGTATTATTTTTTCTCAGTTTTAAAATTATATTATTATTATTATATTAAAATTCATTAAATTGTGTAATAATAATAATACATTATAAATAGATATTTTAATATGTTATATTCAATAATTATATAAAAAATTATGCATAAATTCTATTATAAACAATATTAATTGAGCTATTTAATCAATTTTTCAAATCAACTGTTATTATATTATTTAAGTTTTGATCAACTGTTAATTTTCAAATTTCTTATTGTTTTCTTAAATCAATTACTATATAGTTTAAGTTTTGATCTAATGATTGTAAAAAATTTAGGTGAATTTTACTTATAATATATGATTTAACCATGCTAGATTTTAAACTGATGCATTGTACCGGCTCATTTAAATTAAAAAGTTTTTATATTTATATAAGATATTTTGTTTTTTAAATTATACGCAAATAAATAAAATTATCAATTTTTAAGATATTCAGTAGCATAATAAAAACAATTAGATAAAAATTCAAGAAAGTGCAGTAATTTTGAATATGTAATTATTTAAATTAATTAAAACATAAGTACATTAAAATTTAATAAAGCATAAATTGTATTTTAAGACCACATTTATAATTTTTTAATACCATAGTAAGCCATTATGAATTTTAGTAAAAATTTATTTCAAAATTAGCTGTTACCAATATGAATGAAATATAGTCATTATTGATAAATGATCATTATATATGAAAAGCACTCATTCTTATAATAAATAAAATAAAATGTTAAACATTAATAATTTTTAATTGAAAACTAAAAGTATTTTTAAATACTTTTTAAATATTTTAGCATTGAAAAATTAAAAGATATATTTGAATAAATTAAAATATATATATAAAATGAAATATTCTTGATACCTTATGTCTTTGAGTTGAAGTGTGAGCTTGTCAATTTTCTCATAAATAATTGTCCTCTTTTCAGTTGATTTCACCTCATTGATAACTCAAAATACATCTAAAAAAATATAGTCACGTAATTATATATAAAAAGATAAATAAATTGATAATATATTTAATAATATTATATATTAATTTATTGTTATCATCACATATTTCTTCAAAAATTATTGTAGAATAGAACTTTAATATTGAATGATTTTTTTAACCACAGAAAATTTGTCTTTATCTTTCAACACCACAAAATTATTAACGGTGTATGTTTTTCCTTCTTCCAAAATTTTCTGAACTTGTTTGCAGTTTTTTTTGGTGTAGTAGCATGCATATAATTGCTCTACAAAAAAAATAATTAAAAATCATATTGCATGATTGTAGTGTAACTAAAATTAAAATGAAAAAAAGTTAAGACCTTTTTATCAAACGATATAATAAAATTGTTAATTTTAATAATAGAAAATTGTTATACTTACTTTTTGATAGTGTTGTTGCAATTAGTTTTTGCTTCTTGATGATTCTTCGTAGTGTTGTCACAACTAGCCTTTGCTACTTTATGATTGTTGTATCGATTGTATCTTGATCATGGTTGGAGATAATCATTTTCTCTATATTTTGTAATAATAACAACAATAAATAAGACAAAAAATACATACAAAATAATATATACATGTCATTTATATATGATAAACTATTCAAAATGTTGAAGTGAAAGTAAAATTATATCAACAACTATTGAAAAGTTCAAGTTTTAAGTTTCGATCCGACTATTAAAAAATAGTAAAATGAAGACAAAAATAAATAAACAACTACTATGAAATTTAATTTTTTTATCTAGAGACTCTCAATGATTGAAGTGACAACATCATATCAACCACTATTTTAAAGTTGATATTTTAATCTGTGGCTATCAAAAGTTAAAGTGAAGTTTATATATAGAGAGAGATTTGTTGAAGTTTTGAGTTTATATTTGTACTCAATAATATTTTAAAAAATTATATAAATAAAATTATCATTTTTTAAAATATTTAGTATCATATTAAATGTAATTACATTAAAATTTATTAAAGAGATTAATTATATTTTTAATTAAGCAGATGTTATCTTTAAAAA
>PYAF01001667.1:3946112-3977272 GCA_007407185.1 Glycine tomentella | reverse complement strand
TAATTTATATAAAAGAGATAACAAATGATTTTGAATTAATATAAAATTTTGTACATGTGATCTATGAAAAGAATTTTCAATCCAACAAAAAATTTTAAAAAAATATTATTCAATTGAAAGTTATAGAATGATGTAATAGTTGTCAATGTTACATATGTATAATTTGATATGAGAAGGGATTAAATTATACCGATATAACTTTGATAATTATTATACTATTTTTATAACTTGATATATAATTTAATTTTAATTTATCTAATGTATTACCAAAATCTGGCTTGTGTCAAAATGATAAATTTTAAAAAAATATTATCCAAAATACTATAATAATTATCAAAGTTACATTAATATAATTTGATTTCTTATATATATATATATATATATAAAATGTCACAATAAAATTCATATTAGTTACATATACGAAAAATATGTATACATGAAATATAAATTAGTAGAAATATATTTATCGCTTATGATACGAAAGGAAAGTGCAAAACTCAAGATTCACTGTGTAGGGGAAAAATAATCTATTTCTTTTCATATTTTTAATACATTACTGTCTTTTGTGATGGTAGTACCGTAGTACTTTGACTGCTATTAAATAACTACTCTTATCAGTCCAAATCTAACTCTTAATCATGAGATTATATTAAAACAATGATTGAAGTTAATATAAATTGTATATAGAAGATTTGGTTTTAGAGGCTCACCATCGTAACTATAGAGTCTCTGTTTGTTGAACAGCCAAAAAAGATCTTTTACTTGGATTTTTATATTAACACTTTTTTTTATAAAAAAATAAAATAAATTATTGGCAGTTACACTTTTCTTAATTATGATCATGCGTGCTAGAAGATTGGACAAGAAATCGAAAAAAATAATAAAAAAAATACGTATCGGTCCCATTCGTGCAGTGGGACTGGAACCCACTGCTTATTTATTTTATTTGTGATCGGGTTGTCTGTTAGTCTGTGCTTCAACTTTCTTAGGCCACGTATCAAATAAAATTTTATATTTAAGTTATTTTTATAACTCAAGAGGAGATTGAGTTAAAATATTTTGATATAATTTATAAGTTATTTCCATAAATTATTTTTTAGAACTTATTAAAATAAATTTAAAAGAGATAATAATAGAGATCATATATATAATGAGAAAAATAAATTCAAATCATTACAATTATGAATGAATGTGTTATATAATTACTAAGAAAAATGATGTAACTTTTTTTAAACTAAAATTATAATTTGATATTGTTTTTTATGTATATATACAATTCTTAATCAACTTAAACATAAAACTATAATTATGAATTAATTTCAGTTATTACAAAATTAAAATTAAAATTTCCAACTATAATCCCATATCTTACTTAAACCTGATTGTCATGAAAGCCAAAAGGTCAAAAATAAGGTTGGGTAATAAAATCAATTCCAAACCATAAATTATCATCTTCGCACATCACTTAAAAGTCCAAAAATATCAGTTTAGTCCTGATCACAAAATTTCAATTCCGTTATCTCCCATCCATTTCAAAATGATTTTTTATTTATATAATTGAATTTTAAAAGAAGTAAAGTAACTTATCTAATATCAAGTCCTAAGGTTCCAACCTAATAAAGAATTTTCAGTTAAAATCTAAAATATACAATTATGTACGATTTGATGAGATTGTCTGCGATGAATATACATGGATTAGAAAAAGATAAAAAAGCAAACTTATGAAGTAGATCTTTCTCCCCAAGAAAAGAAACAAATCATGAATATCCATCCAAACACCTACCCTTCTCTTATTCCAATCTCTTCCCAAACGCCCTTGATAATTCTTCTCTAAACGCCCATTCACACTCTCAGAGCCAAAACAAAAAGCATAGCTATGAGTGGTGAAGCGCGACCCTGTGACTACTGTGGCCATTCCACAGCACTACTTTACTGCAGAGCCGATTCAGCAAAACTCTGTTTCTCGTGCGATCGCGAGGTTCACTCCACCAACCAGCTCTTCTCGAAGCACACGCGCACGCTGCTCTGCGACGCATGCGATGATTCCCCTGCCACCATACTCTGTTCCACCGACACCTCTGTTCTGTGTCAGAACTGCGACTGGGAGAAGCACAACCCTACGCTCTCCGATTCCCTTCACGAACGAAGGCCCCTCGAAGGCTTCACTGGGTGCCCTTCAGTCTCCGAGCTCTTATCCATCGTGGGGTTTTCGGATTTAAGCAAAAAATCTCTTCTTTCTTCGCCTCAGGGAAGTGGCGCTGATGGGTTCTTCGGTGGGGAAATCGAAGGGCTTTCTGATTTGTTTGTGTGGGATGCTCCTTCTTTTGTTACCCTTGATGATTTGATTTCTTCTTCTCCTTCTTCTCATAGCTTTCAGGCCATGGAGGTTCCTCCTCTGCCCAAGGTATATATATGAATTATGAATGCAGAATTTGAGTTTGTGCCTAATGAAGTTTGTAGGCCCTATAACGGAGGACTCGATAGGTCCAACAACCGTTATGATAGACTATGATACCATCTTGGAATTTGAGTTCGAAGGACTAAATATCTCAGCTAATTCAATAAGGGATGGTTCCATAGGCCTCTAATAACTAGTTGAATAGAGTCTAATATCATCTTAGAATTTGGGTTCGATTTAACTCAATCTTAAAATAGGTCATGGAGTAAAACTTGTCTCCCATTTACATACTAGTAAATGTGAGATCTCTAAGACCTTTTTATTTTGTTACCTTGTTTGGATGCTGATAATATAGAAAATGCAATGGAAATTTAGTATTTGGGTAAAACAGTTATTTTTAAAGGCGGTAGGATTTCTTTTCTTTTTCAGGTTTTGTTTTTTCAACAAGGGGGGATTGGTTGGTGAACAGTGAAAATGTTAATTTATGTTTTTTTTTTTTTTTTTAATTTAGGTGTGGTTGTTTTATACGAGAGTGAATTATTTGGATTTGAAGGAAGACATTGAAAATCTGTGTCTATTGCCTACAATTTTGACTTGTTTAGGGTATTGTTATTGATTCAGAATCGGAAGGCTGCTTGTGGGCAACACAAAGAAGAGATTCTTAGTCAGCTTCGGGAATTGGCCAAGTCTGAGCCATTGGACCTTGAACCATATGTGCCATTGGGGAACTTGTCCTCGGGCTTTGATCGTGAACCGGAGGCTGATATCCTTCCTTCTCATGAGGTAAAGCTTCTACTAAACTTGTTTTGTACTTGTGTTTTCTAGTCAAAGCTGGTGCTGATGCCCGATGATGGGTTATTTGTTTTTCCAACCTTGTAATTTTATTTGTGATTGTATAAGGGATGGATTTTTGTGTTTCCATATTGGATTTCCTTGTTTTTCCATTTTTATTTGTTCATATTGAAGTTTTGTATGTGAATTTTTGTCGAAACTATCTAATTTGTTTAAGAGGAGAGTGTTAGCTATGATTGATATTGCTTCACAAGAAACTATTTGCATAAAATTTTTATATCTACTGGCATCTTAACTCACTTTCAGGGGTATTCATAAGATGAACCTGGGGGATAGTATGATATTGGCACTTACATTCCATGTAGTATGTAGTATGATTATACAGTTCAACAGTTCGTTCGTTGAAAAAGTTGTTACACTGGGTAAATTTAGTTGAATTATTGCTGAAAGGGTTTCATTAGTGGATTCTCCAACTTCCTATAAGATGTTTTGGAGTCATAGCCAGGAAATATGACTGATGGATTGGTTTACTTAAACATTTGACTGGTTCTTATACGAGGATTTTGCTCTTCTAAAATGACAATAATAGTAAAAATATGACAGTTCCTAATAGATAAGTTGCATGTGGTGTAATGATGGGTCATGAAAGAAACTCTGAATACACTTTAATGTGACTGACTAGAAAACTTTTCACAACATACTATTTTATTTTTAAATTGATTTCTGTTTTGCCTGGAGAAACTTATTTAACGTTCCAACATTCTTATAATTTTGAATCCTAATTTTCACTGTTATGATAAATCTTTTGCAAAACCAATCACCAGCATCATCTATCTTGCTTTGTTATTTCATGTGACTTGCCTTGTTCTATTGTTGTTATGGACAAGGTAGGTCTTTAGGTTGCTCTTTTTATGGTAGAACTATTAAATGATAATGATGCCTTCTTCACTGTTTATTTAAAAAAAAATCATTGTGCTGCCATATTGACCGTGTATTTCAGTGGCATAGAGAAAGCAGTGAGCCTATGTATCAAGTTGTTCCTCCTGACCCATTAATGAGAACTTATACCGAAGAAATTCCAGTTAAACATTCTACTTCTGCTGTTGGGGAAACTCACACCTACGGTGACAAGGGAGGAAAACCATCCATTTCTCTTAAGTCTGAAACCCTATCAACTACTCCCAAAGCTGCAGCATGTGAGTTAACAAGCCAAGAAAGAGATTCTGCATTATTACGATACAAGCAGAAGAAGAAAACAAGGAGGTAATACTACTACAGCATCTTTTGCTTGCTTTGTGTGTGTATGTGAGAGGTATCTATTTATTTCTAATGCTTGAAAGTGCTCATTTGAGACTGAGCTGCACAATTTCTGATATGTTAAGTTCTCAATACACCATATCCCAGGCCAACCGTAACATGCTGAAATTATAGGAATAGAAGTTATTTTCATTTTCCATCTATTCATAGAACAAGCTTTAACTCCTCCTAGACATGTTTTATAAACATTGGTCACAAGTATAATTGTTGGATATATTTTTGGGAAATGAGATCTTCCTTTTTGATATATTTTCTGAGATATCATGAATAATTCATTAATATGCAACATAGTTTTCTCCAATATGTTGACTGAAAGAGTTCAGTTCAGACTTTTCTGGAATATTGGTCTCGTTATTTTTTATCACCATTTACTGTGTAGCGTGCTTCTGTAGTTAATGAGGCCTTGTCTTGTCCTTGTTATATTAAATGATCGTTGTATTGTTTATTGATATGAATTATGAACTGCAAGTA
This sequence comes from Glycine tomentella, assembly GCA_007407185.1. Taxonomy (NCBI): domain Eukaryota; kingdom Viridiplantae; phylum Streptophyta; class Magnoliopsida; order Fabales; family Fabaceae; genus Glycine; species Glycine tomentella. The sequence continues at coordinate 3,972,294 of PYAF01001667.1, read as the reverse complement.
TTTGTATGTGTGAATTGTGGTCGTGATGATTGTATATATGAATTTATAACTTTCTCAGATTATTAAATTGACATTCTTTATATGGAAAACACAGATTTGACAAACACATAAGGTATGAATCACGAAAAGTTCGGGCAGAAAGCAGGGTAAGAGTCAAGGGTCGATTTGCCAAGATGGAACATGAACATTGAAATCATGGTAGGCTGCTATGACATCATAACTATAATTCCCAGCTCAAATCACATACATTATGTAGCATATCCCTTGTATAGTGAACTTAAACAAAATTTTCCAAGTGATGTATTCTAGGATTCAGAGCTAGGATATAATGCAGACATATTCTTGCAGTACAGTAGTGGTTTTATCATCCTTTTTGCTTCATAATTGACTGCACCTGAGGTAGACAAATATGTGCAGTATTCTGTAAATCAGAATCAAATTTACTGGGGTCTTTGGCCTTGGATCGTGTTTGGAGAGTATCTTGTGGACGACTGAGAATTTTTTCTTCTTGATTATCAAATAATAATAATAATAAAAATAAAACTCAACTTGAGATAGCTTGCAGATCCTTAAATTGGTTTGAACAAGTGTTGAACATTCCATGGGAGCAAGGGAAAGCATTATACTTGTCTAAATGTTTGAATATTATGAAGGTTGAGGTATAACACAGCTCAGAAAGTGCTAGCTGAAGATTCATGACAAAAGAACACATCTTCTGCAAATTCATCGTTTCTTGTTTTGACAAGGGGGATATGTTACTGGAACTGAACTCAGCTGAGGCTGCATGTGTTTTTTCACCTCTTTTAAATTGTTGATTGTTCTGTGCTTTGAAATAATTTGAGTACAATAAAAACTGCTAAGAGCTGACTCAGCAAAAAAGGTGGCAAATAAAAGTGGTAAGTGCACAAGCAAAGGACACAAACTGTCAAATTGTCTGGTAAATACTGAAGTGGGTGTTGATGAGCAGCATTATGTTCTAATCATCTAAATATAGAAAACCAATATAATCTATTCTGTACTTCATACAATCTAACCATCTTATAAATGTGATAATCTACTACTACTCTTAATTTCCATATCATGCTTACTTAAAGCATTGATATCATGTTCGACAGATATCATTAGCTTTTGAAGTATATATGGAGCAGAACATACATTGGAGAAGGCACCATTTTGCTGGCTAACGCATTCTTATGTAGTTGTTTTAGAAACAGTAGCTTGGATGATGTTTACGTTCTCCAGCTAAATGTAAGCTTGTACATGTGTATTTTTTTTCATTACACTTTATGAATGCTTAAAGGATGTAGGGTTGGAGAGTGTTACTTGTAGACATTCCTCAGGTATTTATGAAAGTATGACGTGTATACACCAAAATAAAATAATAAAAATTGTTAGATGCTACATGAATCAGCGCAGGGATGGTGTGATCATGTGGGAAGTTGAATGGTGAATTTGCTTGGAATATATACCAAAAGCCACTTCTTAGTTATTTGACCTTGAATAGTTTTATCTTTTTAATTTCCTTAATATTTTTTTCCCCTTCTAGCATTGAAGCTTTCCCTGACTGATAAGCCATCTCACATCTAATTCATCTTAGTAATTCATGTTCAAAATAAGGTGAAAGGAAAGGGACGAAACTACAGCATCATTGAAGAAAGAGGTGATACTACTGCACCCTTAGTTTTAAAATATTTGTACTAGCCAGCTAAGCCTAAAATAAATAAAAAAATAAAAAAATACAAAGTTGTCCCAGGAGCTGCCACTTAATGCTACCAAAGCAATTAGTCCACGGAACAAGTCATTGAGAAATGTATTGGTAAGCAGGAAGGGTATGTGTCATTCTCTTGCAACAAGGTTCCTGATTAATCAAACGTCCAAAGTTATTAGCATGCAAGCAAGAACACTATATACAGTTCTAGGAGTGAAGAAGTTTCTTGGTCCCCACACGTTTCGGTCTCGTTGGCAACTACTGCATAAATGCCATTGTGTTCATCTTCCTATGAAGAAATATATGATAATCCAACCCAATGATGCGAAATTAGCGTGAGCCCGTAAGGTCTCTTTCTAACGCTTCTCGAATATTCCAAGGGTTCTTTATCACATTAAAAACCACATTCAATAATGGTGTCACCGTTAAGGCACAGGTTTCTAATTTACATGAAAGGAAACATGCGCAGGGCCGTCTGGACTCAAAGGCAAATGAGGTAATTATCCTAGGCCTACTATTTAGAAAATTATTTATACTCTAATTATTAATTTTTTTTTTGAATAAATCTTAAATATTAATGATATATTTAGAATCTGATTGTGTGTGTAAATGGAAAAGATTCATCATTAATTTTAATTGGGTTGATAGAAATATTATTTTTTTTGTAAATTATAACATTTAATGATGACATTAATTATAATTTCAATATTTTGCCTTTTTTTCTGGAGCAACATTTTGTCCATTGTTAGCATTGGAGTAAAAAATGCAATGGTTACTTATTTTTTTATATATACATTATAACAAAACAAATTTTACATTATTCTCTTCTCTTAATCTTTTCTCTTCTATCATTTTTTCAAGACTTGAGTTGAACGGTTGCAGTGAAAAAATTAACGTGTAATTCTCTCCATTTTCAGGTTCTATTGTTTCATACTTTCATTATTTCCTTAAATTTATTTTATAATATTTTTGTTTATAAATTTTATTGTGCACTTTTGATTTTATTTTATTCTTATATTTTATAAAATCACAAATAAAAAAATTGAATCTGGTTTTGAAAAATTAAAGAAAAAGAGAAAATTTGATAAATTAATTCCATCTCAACATGGTGCATTTGATACATTTATTAGAAATTTACTCATAGTTGATGCTGAAAATACTATTAGTTTTAATTCTAATGAAGAGCAAGCAGAAGAAAAAGATTTAAATGAAAATACTTTATTGGAAGAAAATATTGATAATATTATCACCTCAAGTGAAACTTTTGAAAATATTTATGATCCAGAAAATGGACAACTATTGATGAAAAATTTAGAGTTTTAATGATAGAAAAATGTGCAATTAGATTTAATGATTTACAATTTTCAAAAGATAAAAATAGTAGGCATTTTAATTCATCTTTTTATCAAATGATGTTGCCAAATGGAGAGAAATATGATAGGAAATGCCTAGTTTACTCTAGAGATTTAGATAAAGTTTATTATTTTTGTTGTAAGTTATTTTGTTTAGTTGGTATTAGTCAATTAGTAGACGAAAGAACTAGTGATTAGAAAAATCTTAGTTTTAAACTCAAAAGTCATGAGACAAGTCATGATCATATTTGCAATATGACAAGATGTCAAGATGGATTGAACTGAAAAAAAGATTAAAAGGCAAAAAGACTATTGAATTGATCAAAATTTATAAGAACAAATAATAAAGAAAAAGGATCATTGGAAAAATGCTTTAGTAGGATTATAGCTATAGTCAAACATCTTTCTAAAAATAATCTTATTTTTCATGGGACAAATGAGAAGAAATATGAAAAAAAATAATGGTAACTTTTTGAGTTTGATTGAAATGTTTGCAGAATTTGATCCGATTATAGAAGAACATGTCAAACGCATGAAAAATAGTAAAATTTGTGCTCATTACTTAAGTAAAATTATACAAAATAAACTTATAGAATTGTTAGCCTTACAAATAAAAAAAAAAAGTTAAAAATTCAAATTTTTTCCTGTTATTCTTGATTGTACACCTGATGTAAGTCATCAATAAAAAATAACTCTTATTTTTAGATGTGTTGATACATTAAATTCTCCAATAAAATAGCAGAGTAATTTTTAGAGTTTTTAAAAGTTTATGACACATCAAGTAAAGGTCTTTTTGATGAGCTTATTAATGTTTTGAAAAAAATATGATTTTGATATTGATGATATAAGGGGACAAGGATATGATAATGGATCTAACATGAAAGGTAAAATCAAGGAGTAAAAAAAAGATTAAAAAAAGTAAAAAATTACATATATCATTGTTTAGAGGCTCCTCGTTATGCGAAAGTAAGGGAAATAGATATTGTATGTAGCCTTGCATATGCAAATAGACTATTTTCGAATTCAAACTCATGATCAACAAGTCACTAAGAGACAACTTTATCGCTATGTTAGGGCTCTTCCTCTCAAAAAAATTATTAGATATAAATTCTAGAGCATTTTATACATCATGTAGATGTCACAATTTGAATTTAATTATGTGATATGACTAATTCATCTCCTATGACTATTTCATTTTTTGGAGTTTTGCAAAGTATTTATTCTTCATTTGCTTCATCCACCAAATGATAAATTTTTTTGCAAGATAATGTATGTAAATTTATGGTTAAATCATTATCTTGAACTCTACGAGAGAGAAGAATCTAAAGTGTCAAAGCAATAAAATTTCAAGCACCAAAAGTAAGAGATGTTTTGCTTCAATTATCAAATATTGTGAAGATCCTAAAATTAAAAGTGAAGCCATATGTTTATCAACTTATGAGATTGAAAATCTTGAATTTTTATACTCAAAATAAATTTTTGGTATGATATTTTGTTTGTTGTTAGTTCTATTAGTAAAGTTTCGTAATCAAAAGATATGCATATAGATATTGTCATGGATCATTTGGGTCTTATTGGTTATTTAAAAAATTATAGGGGAAATGATTTTACTTTAATTTTGGATTCCAAAAAAAGTTAGTTATTGAAATGGATATAGAGCTCAAATTTCATGAAAAAAGTGCAATTCATAGAAAACTACAATTTGATGAAAATGTAAATGATGAAATCAAACATTCTGTTGAAGATTCATTTTGTATCGAATATTTTTTATACATAGTAGATTAATCCCCTTCTTACATAGAGAATCGATTTGAATAATTTTTACAATATGAAACTATTTTTAATTTTTTATTTGCATTTAAAAAATTTAAAACTTTAAGCGAATATGATCTAAATATATATTGTATTAATCTTGAAAAGAATTTAAGATGTGTTGAACATTTAGATATTGATGGTCTAGATTTATTTTTAGAATTAAAAGTATTAGGAGAAATATTAAAAGATGAAGTTAACACACCAATGAAAATATTAAATTATATAAAAGGATTATAGGTTGCTTAAATCTTATTTAAGATCAATAATGTTAAAAAATAAATTGAATGGAATAGTTATTTTATCTATTGAAAGTGAAATATTAGAATTGTTAGATTATAAAAATTACCACTCAAAAAGTTAGAAAATTAATTTTAAATTTTAAAATTTATATTTTACTATTTATTTTTATAAAACTTGTCTTAGGTCCAAATTTATGTAGACACGACCCTAAACATGGGATATTAGGATATTTTATTTTATTTTTAGGTTCAATACAAGGAAACACAGGATGAGTTCATCGTGTGCGTTGAAATTGAACACATTGCTTGAAGTCCAAATACCCCAAGGGCTGGCGAATCTCTGTTTCTATCTGAAACTAAATTCTGAGTTTACCTGCAATGCAAGAATTTAAATCATATTAAAAATTAAATAATTTAATAGTTATGTACTGATATTATCAACTAATAAAAAATACTAACTATAATATATTATAAAAGTTAACAAACTTTTATCATACATGATAATTTATAATTGAGTAACATTATAAAACTATTTTACATACAATGTATTTGTTCAAAAATAAATGCATCATGTGTCCGTATGAACAGCGTTGCTGTTAGAAAAACATTGATGGAATCCAGAAACATAATTTGGGCTCCAACCTTTTATATAATTGGATAAGCATATGTTTGGGCTGAACCATAAATGCATACTGGTCCGAAGTACGGAAACAACAAACCATTCTTGGGTAAACCTCTGTGCCCTGTCACTATTGCTTCCTGCACTTTTTATTATATTCCAAAAATTCATTTCGAAATTCAATTTACATACAGAATGAATTTTCTGGATACAATAAAAAAGTGAAGGAAGCAACAATAAACATTCTGGAAAGTGGTACCAAAGAACGGAGTCCAAGGCTCATGTTTATAAGGCTAAAAATTATTCAAGGCGTTATCAGGATGCAATTCCTCCTTTAAAAACCAACAATAACAACAGCAACAAAAAATTTTAAAAAACCAAAATTTCAAAAATATTATTGAGCTTCAAATCTTCATTACTGATTTCTGTCAACATCCTTTGGTCGATTTTTTATAATTTTTTTCTGGTTGGGTATTACAATAATATTTTTTCATATATGATCATTCTAAATTTTAATTTTTATTATATGATCATATATTCATCTTAATATTCTTATTTATGATATTCCCGTTTTTTTCCTCATATTGTTCCTCTGAAATCTAGTAATAATATTCGCTATCATAAAATATAGTTAGACTTATAACTGTAAATTTTGCAGGATATAAATTTTGAGTTATTTTGAAAGTCACAACGGTGGTGATAAAGGGCATGGGAATATAATTTTTTGTTCAAATTAATTATGATTCAAGGTGTTATCAAGATGCAAATCCTCCTTTTAGCTGTTGATGCTCAATAAAGTATTTAGTAAAGTATTAGAAAAAATATCCAAGTCTCATATCTATTAAAAATAATGTTAAAATATAAGAAATGTAAAAAGACAAAAATAAATCTAGTTATTTACTCATAATTTCAAATTTGGTAATTATATATTATATATTATATATATATATATTCAAATAATTATCAATTTTTATATTTTAATTTATTTTCAATTTTAATTATTTTTATTCAATGAATGAGATAATATAAATAGATTTTTCTTATAATTTTAATAATTTTATATTATAAAATATTGATATTTGATCATATACGAGTTAAAGATTTTTTAATACAGGAATGGTATGAATATGAGTTTCTATTAAGATGATGAAAATAATAACAAATTAGGAAATTATAAACTCAAATGCTACATGAAATAATATTTCAAAATATGTTTTAAGTTGAGTGAAATTCTTTTGAGTTTAATCGTTATATATTATTAAGATAAATATTTTTATAGACTATTAATCAATCATAAATTAGTATTGTTCATATGACTTTTAAATTTTAAGAAAATTATTGTAAAAATTAATAAATATATCATACAAAATAATTTATGATTATTGAAAAAATATTTTTTTATACGTGTCAGTGTATAACATATTTTTATTGAAAACATCTTTTATCAAACAAAATTTTAAATAAATTATAAATTAACTTATCTCTCTGCCAAACACAGTCAGTGAAGGCAACGTCTTACTTAACACGGAAACCACTTACATCAATTTAAGTTTCAGGCAATTTCTTAGTATTGATTGTGCCATGTGCCTTCAATAAGGTAGCAGTCTAGCAGTCTGTACACAGTAGACCCGTTAGCCTTCATTCCAGGAATTACAATAATAATACTATCTGCACTTTGTTAGTTATTATTATTTATTATCTAATTATGTTCAACATTTAAATAGTAAATAATTAGATCAATATAAAATTAAATTGATATAAATATTTTTTTCATTGTTTACAGTTATGAGTTTTTGGATCTGAAGATTCCTTCTTAAGTCTTTAAAACTCTAACTCTAAAGCACTAAATAATGTATATGCTAATACATATAGAATGAATTTAGAGATTCAAAAAGGTTGTAGACACACTTATTTATAAACCCTATACCATCAAAGGATCAATTAAAGTGTGCTAAAATTAAGAGATGTTATGCACATTAAATTTTATTTGTAAAGTTGCATAAAAATAAAGGATGTGGATAGTGGTTAGTTTTGGTTAATTAATGTAGACTACTATCAAGGTTAATTACCATTGGTTACTAGATATTTTGCAATTCAAAATAAAACCAAGACATTTTACTACAAGATCTTCCTTTTTTTAGTTTTTATTTTGGATTTGAAGACGATGCCTCTTAATGAAATTGTCTTAGAAGAAAAAATTATTGACCAATGGTACATTTTCGTTTATTTAATTCAATTTCTCTTTCGTACAATAAATCGATATGTAGCTAAGAAATTAACAACAATGGATGGATATTGTATAGTAAAACAACAATGTGATTTAATGACTGAACTCATTTGTTAACCCGTGGTGAGTTTGTGATGAAATATTTGAATTCGATTTCATAAATATACTTTTAAAAAAAGACAGAAAACTTTAAATATGATTAAATCTCATAATATTGAAAATTAATTTGATAATTAGTTAAAAAATAAAAAATTATGAAATATTTAAAAACCTTACAGAAGAAAAGTGAAACAACAATGTGCTAGTATTTCACTCGTTAGTCGTTACAAGATACAGGTATATTCCCTTCTTTAATTATTATTACTACTAGGTAACATTAATTTCCTTCGAAGAAGGAAGGTGGAGAAGGTCGTCGTATATTGATATATCTAGCGTAGCTACGCGTTACTACTGACTACATTTACCTACTTTTCGAAATTGAAATGATCACTTTATCACGCATTCATTCAGAAAACCAAAATTAAAGTAGCTACCTATATTTACTGTTACTGCTCTCTTAAATAAATCGACCTACTATCTGGTAAAATATATTTACTACAAACGAACCACATTCAATTTAATCACTACTAAAGGGCATAATAAATTAAATATAGCATCTATATCTTTTAAGTGCTTTGGCGTGTTCTTCATCAACCACAACAAGTGCACAAGGTCTAAGCCAAAAACACGATTCACACGTACAAGAACACCCTCAATTAATTAATTAACACTACATTCTTGTTCTGTAATGGAGTTTGAGAACAGAAAGGAGCACTAGCAAGAGAAAGACCGTGGATCCAATGATGGAGAGGACCAATGCAGCAGTTACGTGGCGACAATAGGCATCAAAGACGTTGCACACTTTCATCCATTGCACGTGCGAGTTCCCCTTCTGTGCTATCACTCCCACTGCACAAGCTGCACCATTGGCTGAGAACAACAAAGCCATCATCACAAGATCTAGCGCTGTTAGCCCCAACAGTGTCACATCGTTTTTTCTTCCATTGCTTCTTGCCATCAATGTGATAACCAATGATGCAGCTGCATATGAGCATGCTATCGCGTTTATCACCAAGAAAAACCTGTGCCAGATTTTACTTGTTTTCAGATCACAGTGGAAACAAAAAACCTGTAACTGTCTTAATTATATTCGGATAAAAGTTGGAAAAATACTTTAGCAAATTCTGACGCTCATTTCTGAATTCCAGTACACAATATGAAGAAAGAAGAAATTGTTGTTTTAGGAGCAAAAATACCTTTAGCAAGTATCTATTTTTTGACTAATCAATATAGACATATAAAGAGTGTACATTAAATTTTGATTAGTGTAAGTAATAAAAGAAAAGTAATTATATTCATACATTCATATTCTCATCCATCTCATTTTTATTTTATTTCTATTACATTATTTATCACATCTTCCATTTCCTCCTTTGAATCTCACTTTCCTTCCACTTAAAATGGATCTCAACATAGAGTGAATGTTTATAATTTTTTTTTAAAAAAATAAATGTAAACTATGAGACATTTGAATAGTTATGATTAAAAATTAAATGCACAATTTTTTCAAAATATATTCAGAAAAAGAAATTGATTAAAATTAACTAAATAGACTTCCTGTATACATGGATAAGTTTCATGTTTATACTAATAATTTTTTTGATACAAGACTAAAAGTTTTTTTTAAGAGTTTTTATACTGAATTTTTTTTATATTTCTAATAGATTAACTCAAAAAAACATTTATATACCTTATATTCAAAGAGAGCTTGAATACAAATAAAGAAAGAACAAGCGGTGAATAAGAGTAAGAAGGGCATACACAATAGCAGAGACATATTCCCACTTAGCAGTGGCTTTGAACTGCATTTCGGCATAGGAGATGACTTTGGTCTCATTGTCAACACCAACAATGATGGCTGCCACAAGAGTGAGTGAGAGGCCAAGAAACCGAAGCAACAGATCGTAGGGCCTTTCTCTCATTGGTCTCTCCACAACCTTCACATCGCTGTGCACTCCATCCACGTTCGGCTTCGACGTCTGGCTGCTCATACTACTCGATCTCTTCAAACTGGATCTGGTATAATGGTCTTGTGAGAAAAAAGAAAGAAAAAAAAACAGACTCAGAAGAATATTATCCAATTTAAAAGAAAGAGTTGTTTGTGGAATATTATAACATAAGGAAGAAGGAGAGAGTTGATGGGATGTTATTATAATAAGGAGAACGAAGATGTATTGTATGAATGAGAAAGGTGGGGAGGTTGGAGATGCATTCAAGGCACCACGTACGGCTGTACCTATTTAATGCATCAAGACATCAACAATTTATGCCCAATGCTCATGCATTACTTGTATATAGTAATGACATATAAGTAGTATATAATTAAATACCACTATATATCAGATATCTTTTTTTTTTTTCTTAAGAAAAGTTACAGAATGGGTAGATGCTCCTCATATTATCCAGTAGGATGTCAATGAGATGTTAGAATAGATTTCTATTTAAATACAGTTATTTAACTATCACCAAGCTAGAAAATTAGCATCAGAGAGATATTTGAACTTATGAAGAATCAGAGAGTTGGTACTGAATCTTTAATTATTTGTATCAATCCTACGGACTTGTAATTTTTTTTATGAATATTTGTATTTTTTCTCTTTATCTTTTATTATTTTATTATATACTACCTATTATATTTATATTTTTTTTCTCTTTTTTTCACTCTTGGTGTCAAATAGTGCGTAAGTGTTTATGATTTTTTTATATTTTTGAATCCTCCTTCACAAATCCTTCGTTGACATCTCTTTTTTTCTCATCAAATCAATTTTTTTTTTATTTCTTTTTCTCCAAGAGGCTTTGTTTGGTGTAAGAGAAATTGAAAAAAAGGAAAGGGATGGAAATTAGTTGGCTTGTTTGGTCGATAAGATTAAATTGAAAACAATTTTAAAAATTATGGGACTAGCTATTATCTATATACTATTTCTCACCTAATGAAGAGAAATATTTTAACCCCCTCTGTATACCCCTCCACAAAAAGCTTACTTCAGAGGCTTTGTATACCCCTCGCACAAAAAGCTTACTTCAGAAACTTTGTATACCCCTTGCACAAAAAGCTTAATTCAGAAACTCTCACATGCAATGGCACCTTGGCTAGCTAAGGACCTTTTAAGTATTTTTCATCTTTCGTAGGTGATTTTGCATTGATAATGGTTCTAATAGGAATGAAAAGGAAATGTGAATGTAATAACGCTATCTTTTAACCACTGATATTTCCTGGATTCTTGTTAGCCTCCTTTATTCATTTATTGGACTTAGTCCATATTTTTTATGGGCCGGGAGAAAGTCCATCCTTAGAGTATATTTAAGAAGAATTTATTAAGTGAGTTTTTTTAAATTATTTTGTATGGTTCTTATATTTTTTTGGTCTTCCCAGTGTTCATGTTATTGTAAAAAATTTATACACAATTTTATTTTAATGATAAGAAACTTCAAAAAATTCACACTTTTTTATTTTTTTATTTTCACTTAATTATGATTTAATTATAATACTGTTATAAGTCAAATAAATATTATTTTTTATTATTAAGAAATAGTATATTTCAAAAGATATAAATCTTATTTTTCAGAAATTTTCTTTGTCACATAGATTTGCTTCAATGGAGAAGAGATAATTTCTCCATTTAAGAAACCCCATTGGATATGCTCTTATGACATCCTCAAGGTGGTTTTACTAGAACAACAAGAACGGCTTCTCAAATCTCTTGAGGAAACGCTTGGTTGAGAAAGTGTGTCTTTTATGTGTCTTGGTGCCTTTAAAATCAGTTGTGGAGTTTATCCATCGATTTGCGAAAGGTAAATTAAGGTTGTTCAGGGATTGGTGTTGGATTGGGTTTAATTAAACTTATTATCTAATCTAATTAAAAAAAATTGATTAAATTGGATTTGTGTAATTTTTTTACTTATCCAATTCAACTCAATATAATCCAATCCAACTCAATATAATTATAAATAAGTTGAGTCAGATTAGGTTAATCGGGTTTCAATAATTAAAAATCATTTTTTATTTTGTAAAAATTAAACATTTTTAGAATAATAATTTGTGTTTGTTGAAAATTTTTAAATATACGATGACTAAATGTAAAAAAAAAGATAAAATTGTAACAAAATTTAACTAAAAATTAATAATTTCAATGTTAATATGATATTTTTATTTTATATAGAAATAAAATATTATATTAACATAAAAAACATAAATAGAATTAAGATAGATAAAAAAATAACTTAAAAAAGAAAAAAATCATGAATGATTTAATTTAATGAATTATATGAAATGTATATTGTATTTAATAATTTATTTATATAATAATAAATTTAATTATATAAAATAAGTTGTGGTTAGATTAAGTTAAAAAAAAAACTAGTTACACAATTTCTATATGATCAAATTTTAATTAAATTTGATTCAATTCCAACATCTAAAAAATCAAATTCAATATATAATTAAATTAGATTAGATCGGATTGAATTATAGTTTCATCCGCACAGCAAACCGGAATATCGCATGGTAAACTCGTTGCGCTCCAGATTTCGTTTAATATTAAATTTTAATGACGTGTCAGCATTTCATTTGTTGTGCCAAGCACATCGTGTTTAAGTTTAGGGTAGTGTCGTCTAATTGGTATTCTGCAAATTGTTAGGGTTTGCACCTCAATTGCTCTGAAGAATCTCCACCTTTCGATCGACGATGAAGAAGAACGAGGAACGCAGCGATAATCAGAGCATGAAGAAGAAACAAATAATGATGAAGAAGAAGAACATTTCAAGGTTGGGCGGAAGTGGCCTTTCGCTCGATGCTTTCGCCAACGCAAAATCCAAGAACAATCACTATAACCCAGCCATCATAAGTACGCAACTTTCTCTTTTCAACTTCTTCCGAATGCTTTTAAACCCTTTCATTTTATGGTGTTCTGTGTCTGCTTCATTTGAGTGATAATTTGCTTTGAAATTGTGAATGATTAGGTGCATTGTTAGCATACTATGTGCTTTTTATTATTCCTGTTAAGTACCAGAGTTTATGGAGAAACGGCCATCTCTGATGCCTAATAGCATCTTAAATCTTACAAGAGATTAATGGTGCTAGTTTTGCAAACTTGAGTTGGGTTTCTAAGGATTAAGAGTGGTACGTTTCTCTTTGTTCTTTGCGCATATTTTACTGCTAATAGCCCTTTAAAACATGCTCGATGGTTTCTCCCTTAATATTTTGGGCTAGGCTTTTTCTTCATATATTTCTAGTTACACTTGCACAGCACCAGCAATGTAGAGCTTTCAATGTGTATGTGCCATTGTGTTTAGCACTTTCTAGGTTAAAACGCCCATACTACACACGTGGAAATGCTGTAGCAGTTGGTGTGTCCTTGCTAATATCACCAAATGTTTTGGCATTTTCATATTGTAAATGCCACTAGATTGTTGAATTAAGTTACCACTTTGTGCTAAATGGAATAAATTGGATATCTTATGGTGAGTCGAACAAAATGGAATGGAATTAAATTGAATTGAATAATAATGTTACCATTTCATTGCTTGGATATTTTTATGATTGAATTGGGAAAAATGTTTGTTTTACTTCATACCCCTGAAATTGGATGGAATGGAATGGAATACGTTCCTTCAAGGTTCAGTTCTATCCTATTTAAACAATCCAGCCAGGGGAGCCTAGAATCATTTCACTTCATTCCATTCTTTTCATGTATAAAAAAATAGCTGTAGTCTTTCTTCCACTATTTTAAAACTTTTTTCCCTCAAACATCTTCCCTCTCCTTTTGTGGCTTTGTCCAACATCCGTATTCTTTGTTTGTTGGGAAAAGTAATATTTATTGGCTGAATCAATGTGATGAATTATAGTTTGAGTCATAAAAATTAATCATACAATAAACAAATTTGATGAAGAATTTTCTTATAAGTGGTAGTTATAGTAAACTAAGTAGTGAATCAAGAATATTAATCTGACAACTCATTTTCTACACTTCCACGAGGATACAGTTGTCAAAAATCTTTTGGAGCTAGTTCATTTTGTTAATGTAATTGAATATTTTGGTAATAATCAAAAACCTTAAGTCCTTGTCATGATTTGTTCAGATTATGTGATTCATAAAAAATATGAAAGAGTTCTTTCTTGCGCCCTTTCCAATAATATGTTCTACAGATCCTAGAATTTCCTATTTTATGTTGTCTTTTAGACATGTTCCATTCGTGATAAGGTTAGTAAATAGGTCTCTGAACCCTTGCTTGAATTCTGATTATATCCTTATCATACAGACTTACGAATTGAGATGAGAATGTGGGTATCACCGTATCTAACTTAAGTTCCTTTGTCATATACCATTACACACTTTTGACGGGTCTTGTTTCCTTGTTGTCAGAGAAGCAAAGGGAGTTCTATAAAAATGCTAAGAATGTGAATAAGTTTAAGAAGTTGGTAAAGCAGCAAAACCAGCAGAATGAAAACTCCTTGGCGCAGAGACATATAGAGGTTTGATATCTTATTAGCTGCTTGCTTTGAGGTTGTTAAAATGATTGTGAAATTGATAGGGCATAAGAATGTATACTGTAACATCAATTCATAAATTACTCTCTTATAAATGTATTTGTTTTTCTGATTCTGGTGCACTATTCACTTAGTTTCTGTTTGCTTTTACAGAATGTAAATGAAACTGAAGAGAACAAGGACAATAGTGAGAGGAGGAAGAGGAAGAATAGTGCCCTTAGTTTGGAAGAGTTGTACAAGAAGCAGCATGAAGAGAAAGAGAAAGAAATAATGGAGAGAGAGGCTGTCCTGAGGGTAAAGAAGGAAGAGAGAGAACAAGCTGAAGCTCGGAGAAAGGATATGCGAGAAAAAATGCTTAAGAAGACACGAAAAGGGCAGCCTGTTATGAAATACAGAATTGAGCATCTTTTGGAGACTATTCAAGGTTCAACTAAAAATGCAGCTGGCAGTAAATCCTGAGTCGTGGAGCAGAAAAAGGGCCAATCGTGACGTTTTCGGTGAGCCAGCTTGAGTAGAACAGTTACTGAGGAACGATGCACTGCTTAATGATATATTGACTATAGCATATTTGATGGTGCAGTGTACTGTTCATCACAATTTTGTTTGTACCAAAATTAATGCTAGTAATATTTATGTAGCAGCCGTGATAATCACTGTAAGCAGTGAGTACATTAAGTTGCCATTTGCGCCAATATAGAAACAGATAATATGAAATGCAGAATGTTTATCATGCAAACTTTCTTCAATTTATTTAATCTATTAGTTATGCAGTTGAGATCTTAAATATGCTACTATTTATGTAAATACCATCCTAACGTAGGAAGTGATAGTAATAGTTGCAACTATTCTCTCAAGGATCAAACGTAAGGTAACTTTGAGGAATCTCATCCGTAATTCCAATATCTCAACCATTTACTCATAAAATGAAATTCGTTGAAGTCAAGCACACGAAATGTGAGGAAAAAAAGAAAATTGTGCACCTATCTTACTAATTGATATGTAAATTAGATATCACTTGAAAGTGGGTATCTCGCTGATTGAAAAGTAGCTTTTATTCATTTCAATTGTGTGAACAGAGAGTATCTATCTATTTAGCTATGAAAGGCAGAGGAAATGAAGATGGCACATCCCAAGTTACCTGCTTCCAGCTATATGAATTACACCATATAAAATCACAAAGGGTAAGGAAACCACAGAAATGAAAAATCACCCTATGAACACAAAAACATAAAATGACAAAACTCGACACTGTCAGAAATCTGTAGGGAGTGACAGACATTCTGGGGAGAGAAAAAGGTCAAGGCCAGCGATGCACCACGACGCGCCTCTTAGGGGAGGAGCAGATGATCATGAGTGTGAGAGCAATCACCAGCGCCATGAGAAGTCCCATGAAGTCAATACATAACTCCGCGCAAGCCATTGTTAGGGGTCTTGCGTAAGTCTTGCTCTGCCAAAAAGAAGCAAGGGCAAAATAAGTTCGTGTGTGGCCACGGTATTCACTTATCTTATTTTATGATGGCTTGTCTCTTTTATTTAATTAAAAATTAAACCCATTATTAGTTCTATTACAAGTCTAAGTCCATTTTAAATATGATTTACGAAGTTTCTCATGGCGGGCCATTGCATGGTGGTTGGTTGAGTTACCCCAACGTTGACTTAATGAAGGGGCATGCTTGATAATCTCTTCTCATTTTTTCCTCTAGTGGCTAGTTTCTTTAATGTCCTTTAATCCCAACTTTGTTTGAAAATTTAAAAATAAAGCAGCTCATTTTCTAGTTTTTAATATCAACAATAGCTTTAATCACATTTTTTCTTGGACTATCCATCCCTGTTAGAACATTCATCTTTAGGCAGCTGACTTCTTGAACCCCTATCTCACGGGCCGTTGATTTTCAATTTCCTCGGAATACTTAATAATCAAACAACAATATTATTCAATTTCAAGATCGATCTAGAATCCGTGGATTAACACTAATCCTAATCTAAAACATATAAGATTGGTCTAATGATTGAAAAAAGAATGAAGGAAAAAGAGAGGAGAAAGATATCACAAATTCGAATTTATTTACTAACAAATTAACATTTTTCAATAAAAAAAACTCAAACTTATGATTGTTGACGTCCAATAGTATATTCTTTGAGGAATCCTAAAATCATTTAAAATCTATAAAAAAAAATATAAGTAAATATTCTTTCTTATGTGTGATCTGACATGACTAAAAGTGCTCACACTAATAAATATAATTAGACTCAAGGATTAGAGGAGGCTGAAAAAGCAATATTAAGAGAGAGAAAAAAAAAATTCTTAAGAAAACGAAATAAGTTATTGCCGCTATAATATTCTAATTCAATTGTTTAAGCGAGATTCTTTTCCTCAACTTATTATATTCTAAATTTCTAATCTCATGTACTATTTTTGTTTAGATTAGCTTGGCCTAACTTTCAGTTGATGACTTGAGCAATCCGGAGTAGACAAACTCGGGGTTAGGTTCCAAAAAAAATAAGATTTAGAATCTGTTTAATTTGTCAGAAATGTTTTTGAGAGTTTTTCTACTATAAATATATTAATTTTTTCAGTAGAAAAGTTCTAAAAAAAACACTTCTAATCTTGTATTCAAACAGACTTTTAGTCAGACTATTTCGAGTTAAATTCAATCAACCAATTTATATAAAATTATTACTATATTATTTATTTCTCATGGTGAAATAAAATGCCTTTATGAGCGGAGCAATAGGAGAGCCCAGCAAGTAGCCGAGAGGAGTCAAAGATAACGTAGCCAAGTCAGAGTGAATGTCCTTTTAATATTATTTTCCAAGCCTCCATTTTAATTAATAGTGATTGGATGAAAGTGATTGTTTTCTCAAACACAACACAAAAAGCAGGGCTAATATGAATCTTTGCAAGTTTGGGCATCTAATATTTAGATTTTGTGTAATTACTAATTAACGCTATAGAGATTTGAAATTGCTTGGTAATTTTTCTTCATTTAAGGAATTAAAGAAAATCGTCAACAAACCAGTCGGATTATGAGGTGGAGCTATAATGTACATATGTTAGATTACTATTTGTACCCAAAAAAATGTTGAATTACTACTGATCCATAGAAAAAGGTATCGATGTCTTTTGAAATTTTAGAATATTATAGCATTTATTTTATAACCAAAACATTACAGAAATATATTAATAAAATAATGACGTTTAAAAAAAATACTAATAATTTTAATATACTGTTGACGATGAAGAAATATACTATTGCGATACTTCAATTGATATACCCTCATAGCGAATTGGCAAATATTCCTATTTTAATTGTTTTGGTCGGTACTTCTATTTCAGTTACAAATTAAAATATTTCAGGGGTTTAGCATTATGGGCTGGGCTAAGATGTCCTGCAATACTTGAGGAGAGTACATATTATTGAGGCCCTAAACTCTGATGATGAAGTAGATTATTCAACAATCATATTTGTTATTGACCAAAAAATCCTATTCGGCCTCGCGCCGTTGCGCGAAATTGGAATTAGTAGCAGAGACTTACTAAAATAATTCATCTAATAATTGAACTTGAAGATTTTAAAACAATCAATCTATATCTTGATATTAGAACTTATACATCTAAATGGTCTAAAATTTATTTCTGATTTTTTTTCCTTTTTGCTTCCATTCCTTTTTACAAATAAGAAGGTTAAAGCGTAGCATGACTTTACCTACGGAAGTGATATGGGCAGCTGCGTGATCGTAACTTTTGTAATCATACAGCATCCATTTGCGACTGTAATACTATAATAAGTGTGCGAAAGAACAGTGAGAACCGAATGAAGGATACGGAACAACAGGGAACTGGTGAATTAATGATCAAAGGACCATAATAATAAGAGAATATAAATGATGATGATCATGAACATGAAACGTGCGGCCATCATTAACTAATGAAACGAGGCCTCACCACACCTTCTTGACCCTTTTCTTTCTTTCTTTCCCTACTTTTTCTTTATTGATTGGATAAGTTTGGTGGGGACGAAAGTGTCCGTGCAACATAATGTTCTTGTCTTGCCTACTTGTCCTACCCGGCACAGTTTTCTTTCTCTCTCTCTTTTTTCTTTCTACTGATTTTCAGTTTCCTTTTTAAAAAAGAAAAGTTGTTGATCACACCCTATTCTCCGAAATATAATTGACATGTTAACATAGGTTTTTGGAACTATGGTAGTGTCACTAGTGTGGTACCCATTTTGCTACTTAATTAGAACAGAATCTGAGTTTCTTTTCTCTCTGCTTAAATTATTAGATTACTGAGTCATTGTTATTATTTACTGTCAGGTGGGTAGTAGAAAAGAAAAGAGAAGTTGAATGAAGGAAAAAGGGAGAGACACCATCCAATGTCACCGAATCTATCACGTGGCTCACCAGTCGAGGCTCTCCTCCTCTCTTTCCCCGATAACATTGAATAAAAAGTAGATGTCACCACACCTGAGGCTGAGGCCATTTAGCCTTTCTTATTTCTTTTGCTTTTTCAAAATGCCATAGCATTGAAAGTGCCACAAAATTTGGGCCATTCACTAATTAGCCTGCCAAAGCCACCTGAAAACCTGATCGCTCTCCTCCGCAAGCAAAACTTACAAAAAAAGCTTTACTGGATTCTCTCCAGTTCTCAGGAGGAAGAGAGCACCAAAGATCCATTTGCAGGCTTTTAGCCTTTTACACACTGCTTCTATTTGGATTTCGATTTAGCAAGCTGTTAAAGTAAAAACATAATCATAATCTGCTAAAATGAAGCAAGTTTACGTCTCCACTCTTTTTCAGCTTAATTGGGTAAAAGGCGTAAGAACTAGATACCTTACCATTCAGTATCATAAAATAATATATGTTAAGTACGAGCAATAAAAATAATGAAAAGATTAAATAAAACCTGATTCTTTGAGAATGATTCTATACTTCTAGTAATTTATTGAGCAGCATTTGAATGAAACAGAAACAACTAAAAGTTGGGTGAAAAGTTATACATAGATTATAGGGTTTAATAAAGCTTTTTCAACCGTTAGGAGCTGATATGCTTATACAAACTTACCTTTTTACTTTCTTCACAGGTCTTTTAGAATAGTTTAGAGTTTTCTTATGCTTATAGGGAGATTTCACCAAACACAACATAGTCCACTAAGCCAAGGATTTGGAGCTTCTATATGACCTAAGATAAAGCCATAGTCCAATGAAAACAAATTAAATACCTCCTACGACTTTATGGTACAATAAAAATTTCTTTTAACACTAGAACCATTAATAATTCATGGTTTCACACGGTATTCGCGTTGGAACTCTGGTGAATCCCAATTGTGTTGGCTTATAGTGACTTTGAATTCAACGAAAAAGCAAATATACAAATGGGCATAACATCAACATCAACAACACCTTTAACCCAAGTTAATTGAGGTCGATGATAAATGAATTCAATGATAAAATAAAAATAGGACAAAAGAGAGAAAAAAAACTAAAATAAAAGAATGGTGAAAAGAAAGACGAAAAGGAGGAGGAAAAAACTAAAAAAGAAAAAGATTGAAACATAGAATTACTAATTGATTTAACCTTTCACCAAACTTATAGTTTTTCTCTACTCCGTCCTAAGATATATCATCCGCCAATCTATATCTCACTCCATTAGATCTTGTTTAACTACCTTTTCCAGGTAAATTTTGATCGACCTCTACATTTCTTTATGTCTAACTCTTGATAACAAACTCTTGTTCTTACAGGAACATCCATTGACCGTCTCATAACGTGTCTAAACCATCTCAATTTATGCTCTCTCATCTTTTCACATACCGATACCACTAATATCTTTCGTCAAATACCTTACATAAATGCATCAAAATTGCAAAGAGCTAACAACGCTGGCTGCATTAGAATACGAATATTATTCATTGGGAAGGCTGACAATGACAAATGTGTCCAACATCCTACTACGAAAGACAAAGTTAACATACAAATAAATTGAAGCCCGCAAATATTATAGTATGAAGAAAATAATATAACTGCATCTAACGCACATACAACAACAACACAGTTTCAGACTCTATAAATCAGTAAAATTGGCATGCCGTAGCTCAGCCAAAGTGTAAAATGAATGGCAATCGAGCTCAAGCTTTCGGTGTATTCTCTCCTGTACCAAGCTCAACCACAAGCCATGACTGCAAGTCTGCAACTCTATATATAAGCCGGGCAACAGTAAATTCACTAGAGAATTGCATACTGAGCATGTACCTGCCATTAGAGATATCACAAACCAAAGAGGCATTAGATTTCCTTGGCTCAATCCACCGCGTGATCACTCAAGCCTTAGTGAAGAATCATCTTCCATAGTCCACACAAAACCAGGCATGTCCAACCTTGGCCCGGCAACAGTCCTATATATATAAAGTTTCTCAACAGGACAATCATCTGGCCTTGAATCTGGAGGTCCTCTTTCATCAATGACTTCAACGTTGAGTTTGGGCATTTTCTGACCCAGTAGCTTACATGCTCCATAACTCACTGAGCAGGAGGACATCCAAAGGGATCGCATTGTCTCCAGCTTTTCAGCATTTGCCAAAAGGGCCTTGTCACCAAAGGGGCAATCCCTTATCTCCAGCTTCCTAAGATTATCACACCCTGACAGCACATGGTGAAGTCCCACATCACTATCTCCAGCAAAAGCCACAGATAGCATCTCCAGCTTCTTCGCATAAGTCCCAATATACTCGAAAACACGGTCAGTAAGAAGACCAGACAGGGATAGGCGTTGAAGATCCTTGCATTGCTCTACAATAGCTCCAAAACCAGAATCCAGGGGTTCCTGGGTTAGATAGTCAGGAGTTCGAGGCTCAATAATACAAAGCCGAAAACGAGTCAAATTAGGCCTGTTCCGTGCAATTGTATGCAGGGCTGCATTCGACATTTGACGACAAAAATATAGAACCGATTGGAGCTTGGGGCAACCTTCAGACACAGAGACAAGGCCCTGTTCTGTCAATGCAACATTTGGTTCTAAACCAAACGGGTCAGACGGAAACACCCTTAACTCCCTTAGATCCTTACATGATGCAGCAAGGGCATAAAGACCAGCATCTTCTATGTAATCCAGCACCTGTAGCAATCACCTTAATTAGCTAAGAGTTTAAAGTATGACACTCCAGGCCAGTCACTAAATCAGAGACGAAATATAAACATGGGACTAGCACTAAATTAAAGACATACCCATAATCGCAACAAATTTGGGCATTGACTGATTAGCTTAATAAGATCAGAGCTTTGAATAATAGCATAACTCAAGTTTAGCGATGTTAGCCCGGAGCAGATGGGGTAGACAGCTGGCAGGTAGGATGGGAGCACATCCCAAAACCCAGACAAGCTCTTCAACTGCTTGCAACCAGAAAATGCTGCTTCCAGGTTTGAGAAGACCTCCGGTCGCATCTCAGTTGAGTAGACTCCTGTGCCTAACTCAACCAGCTGAGGACACCGGAGAAGTAGGTTGGGTAGTCTATCAAGGGGCACGGCACGATTGAGACGGAGGGTCCGCAGGTTCGGACACCTCCCAAGCAGACGCTCTAATGCAGATAAACTCACCTCATTGTTTAAGCAAGAGATGTTAAGTGAAACTAATGAAGTGTAGGAATCAGGAAAATGGCTTAGCCAGTGCCCACTAAGGTCCTCCACTTCACTCTCCTGCAAGTCCAATTCCCTTAGATTCCTACAATGCACAAGCAGAGACAGTAGATTTATCAAAGACTGTCAAGACACTTCAGTTCAGAAACTCGCATCCTCTGGGTTTCTTACACCAAAATTTAGAACATTAAACAACAGAGCCAAAATTTAACATCGTTATTGGCAATGACCCAATATGAGCCTATCATCCTATTTAACACAGACGTACCAAACGTAAAGCAACAGTTTAGAAGAAACTGATATAAATCTTTCCCAAATGTTTCAGACAACCGCCTCTAATCCGTTATCCGTAATCAAACAAAAACTGTCCCTCTCCCTCTAAACATGCAAGTTTCTCAATTAATAATAGACGGAAAAAATACAGGTTATATATTTAACTATGGATTTCATAGAAATGCATTGTCATTACAAAAACTTTTAACTTGTCAATCAATTATAAATTAAATTGTCACGTCATAAAAAATAATTAAATTTAATATTTAATTAGATGGTCGTGTATCAGAATTGAACTCTATATTTAGAAGTACACAGAAAAAAAAAAAACCGGGATGCAAGAGAAATTAATAAGCAGAGAAAATTAACTCTCCAAAGTTTAATAATGTTAACAACCTAGTATTGAATACCCCGATTCCCGATGGCTGGAAAGTGAAATTAATAATAATAATAATAATAGTAGTAATATAAGGAATACAAACTAGAACAAGTAGCATTTAAACCAAGACTTTACGAAATCTAAACCCCGAAATCACATCACAGACATTCACAATCAACCATACTCACGATGCCAAAATTTCACATCTTCTTACAAATAGCGCCACAAACACAACACAAACCAAACGGAAAACGTTAGAAATGTTTGAAAGGGAAGGAAAACGGATCTAGCATACTCCAGTAAACCTGGAAAACCGAATTAAAATAACGAGATGTCTCTCAAACTCACACAACGTCCGTTCCAAACACTCAAGTTAAAAACTTGAAAAGACAGAATAATTTCGATTAGAATGAACCCCTGTTCTTAAGAACTAAGCCCTAACTCGAAGACGTAGTTAAAAAAAAATGAAAACATTTAACACTTCATTTAAGAGAAACACAAATGGGCCAAACATGAGCTTAAAAACGGCGAGAGAGCCGTGGTTCACATTAACCATAACGCAAAACGACACTCAAAAGCGAAGATCCGAAGCAGAGGTTACAGCTATAGCATATAGCTACCTAGTGTTCACTACCAATCAGAATCCAGAAGCTCCAGCAATGTATCGTTTGACTCTACTAAAAGAAAAGAGAGGATCAAAACAGAGAGAAGAAGAAAAGAAAATAAAGAAAGAAACCTGCAGTTGGAAGCAATGGCGGCAAGTCCATCGGTAGTAAAACCCTCACAGGAAGCAAGAACCAAGACCTTGAAGTTCTTGAAGGACTTAGCGATGAGCTCCAAGCTCTCGTCGGTGATGACCATCCTCTTGAGCCTGATCTCTTCGAGGCAGGGGAAGGCGCGGGCCATGGCGGCGATCCAGGGGCAAACGTAACCACCCCAACCATCGGGGACCAAATTGAAGTCCGCGAAGTGCGGCTTCCCTTTGAGCGCAATGGATCTCAGCTCCGGGAAGCGCTTGATCACCATCACAGGGCTCACCGCGTAGCAGTTCCCCACGAACACCTTCCTCCTGCACCACCTCTCGATCTCGTACCACGACTTGCACACCAGCGAGATCGCGTTCCTGTCCCTCTCGCTCCATATGAACGAGAACACGTGCTCCAGCACCTCCTCCGGAAACGAAAACGTGTACGCCATTCTCTGCATACTAACAAAACCAAACGCCGTCGTTTAACAACCAACTCACAACAACGCTGAACCACTTGCACTGTTATGTTAGATCTGAGACGCCATTAAACACCAAAGCGAGACTGCAAGAGTAGTAGTAGTAGTAGTATGTAATAATGTGTTTGTGTGGTGTGAGTGAGAGAAAGACGGAGAGAGAAAGAGAGAGGATAAGGAGTTTATGTTTATGCTGCCCGGTAAGGTTAGAAATTAACCATGGTTAAATAGGTGGTGCTGCTGGAGGATGTTTTTGTGTGTGAGCAATTATTAAGGAGACACGTGGTGCTGGAGGATGATAGGAGCCGTTGGATGAGAAGTGTGAGAAGGATGGTAGAGGAGCCGCAGAAAACGGGTGTACGTAAAAGCCGTGGACCAAATGGGGACGATATTTTTCCTTATATGTCGCTATTTTCTCGCGACTCGTCGGGGATGGGAAGACCGACAGTGTTTTATTTATCGCGGAGGGGAGGGGGGTTTGATAAAGTGTTATCATGTGTACCGAAGTGGGTGTGGAAGGGAATCTCATGATTCGCGTTGCACGGCTGGATCTGAAGAGATGGAGGGAGGATACGCTGGGGACCACCCGCGATGCACGGATATTATATATTTTCCATCTTTCAGACTCTCGAAAGAAGAAAAAAAAGGGTTTATGTTGTGTTAAATAATTTATTGGGGGAATGAATGAATGATATGAAGTGGAGACTGGAAATCATGACATCATGGCCGTCCAATCATATGTAACTGTTTCATTCTATGATTCTAACAGTCAGATATTTGTTTCCGGTTTCTCACACATTTCGTATCAAACTTATTTTTTCTCACTCTCATCTCTCCCCCTCAAAAGAAAAAGGCTAGGTCCACTTTATTAATGCCACTATACACACTAATCTAATGATCGATGCCATTATTTACCATATGCTGATGGTACGAGTACGAATCAGCCTGCATTAATGACCTTATCGTGCAAATGTCAATATTATACTTCCATCAATTAAGGTATTATTATGGTTATTGGTTAACCTATATGAAATAAAATTCAACTTTAGATTACATTTTATATACTAATGATTATATTATGATAATTGCTATAATACCGTTTTATATCAATAATCACTTTTTATTTGAGAAAAAAAGTTCGAATGAACATCGATCGCACCTAGTTTCGGTGAGATTTAATTTCAAAATCAGCCAAGTTCAAAATGCACCCATGTCAATTTCAAATATGACATTCTTGAAAACATTATATAAGTTCAATTTTATGTGTTATTATTAATTTGAAAGAAATGATACACTTAATTATAAACTACTCTAAGTATAACTTATATAACTAATTATAAAAGTCAGTAGTAGTACTAGTAGTATTTTCTTGTTTGTGAGTGAGTGGAATTTTTTTAACTACGACTGTTAAAATTCAAAATAAATAAAAAGGTAAAAAAAAAATGGTTGTTAGATGACTGTCTTGGGAACTTTAAATTAAAAAAAAAAAAAAGTGAAAAACTACTGGAGTACCAATCCCGTGAAAAGCATATAAATCTCGTCAGTTACCGTATTGGTTAGGGATCTTCTTTTCCCCCTTTTTGGTAGATGCTGATCATAGACCTTTGTGGTTAGTTAAATTATAGTATTATCTTGAGTTCACCCTGACAAGTAATTCTCTATAAAGTTGATTAGCATAGGTGGCGATATCCAATAAGAAATCAAGTAGATCAACAAGTTTAATAAGGAGAGGATTGATTGGTTTATATCCTTAGTATATATTCAGTCAAACTCTATTCTAAGATAGGAAGAATTCCATCATCTCAAGCTACCTCCAAAGCAGGAAATAAAGAATTCAAAGAACCATCCTCTTCTTTTCTCCTTACATGTGTGTATTTATAATTACGTATCAAATTCGCTTTTTGACACACACTAACATCTCATCAGGTCTGCTATCCAGAAAAAATATATATTAAATTTCATTTAAAAGTATTAAGTAATTACAGAAATATTCTTTTATATTTTGTAATTTAAAAATAGACTAAATACTCCACTAATTAACTCTATTAACCACATACCAGTAACATCAACATCATCTTTAATCTAAGTTAATTGGAATTGATAATAAATGAATCCAATAATAAATTGAAAA
>PYAF01001667.1:3896450-3946012 GCA_007407185.1 Glycine tomentella | reverse complement strand
GGAATATCTAATCTAAATTATATATATATATATATATATATATATATATATATCAACATCAACATGATGAGAAAACACTTTTCTAGAATAAGAAAACACTTCCTCCTAAAAAAAGAATAATAAAATACTCATGATGAGAAAACACTGAATTCTTTGTAATAGCTTCCTAAATAAATTACTTTTTTTTTTCAAAAATCCTAAGTAAATTAATTGTGCTATCATCTTTATTTTAAAATAGTCAATATTTTTATATTGTTTTTCACTTCTCTATTTTATCGTTACTTGATTATTTTATTAAATTGAAAATATCTTGTTATACACGAAAGCGAGTAAAAAGAAATTAAGGAGCTATAGTGTGTCATTAAAATATCATTCAATAAGGTTACTTTTTTACTCGTAGTAACTAATAATTTTGGACTAGTTTTCAATCAAAACTTAGATAACTAAAATTAGATGCTCATTACTTGCTATTACGAGTCTTGGTTTTGTGGCTGACAAAAAAAAGAAATTTAGTCTTGATTTGTATTTTCCTTGTACAGACTATGCGAATGCCTACCAATTAAATGTATACCTAGTACTTAATAACTAGCCCTTGCACAGTATTGCAATCTTGTCAACAAAAGACTCAGTTAATAAAAATCGTGCTTATATGTTATATCTAATAAAAGACAAGGGTTTAAAATTTGCTACCAATGTAAAAATGTTATTAATAATTAATTTGTTAGTATTTATATAAATACTCTTTAAACTTTGAAGTGTGTCTTGATTTTGATAAGGCTCAAGAGGTAATTTACCTAAAATTTTATATAAAACAAATGTACATTTAGATTTAAATATTAATGAAATTTATAATAAAAAATACTAATTAAATTTTGAGTATTGTGATTGTGAAAAATAAAAATAGTAAAAGAGAACAAAAAAGAAGAAGCAAAGAAGTGGAAAAGAGAGAATCCATTGGTTTTGTTGACGAATTGATTAAAGTACAAACAACCTGCACGTTGCATCTCAATCAAAGTTCTTCTCTCCCTCATCCTCAATGCTCATTAAAACTTTTTTCACAGTGTACGGTCTATCTAGGTATATGTTGTAGTTTAGTTACACGTATGCCAACAAAAGCTAGAGCCTGAAGCCATTTTTTCTCCTTCAAATAATGAAAGTATGTGTTTGAATACGTGACACCGTGAAGTGAAATGATTTTTGTTTTCATGATCGCACTGAAATAATCCTTTCTTTATCGATTCAATTCCAAATGATATCCAAACACGCACAAAAAAGAAAGAAAAAACTTGTTTTGTCAACTGGTACCCATAAATTGGCAGTTGTATAGTTTAGTATGGATGAGTGATGAGCGTTAACAGAATTATTGGTGAGGCTAAGTGAAATGACTCAATTATCCTTCGTTCTTATGTCTTTGCTTCGTGAAATGAAGGGTATTATGGTCAGAAGAAGACAACGACATGATAGTGTGGGCCGTGGGGTTTCGCGTGCTGGACAGTAAAATGAGAAAAAGAGAGCTGATAGCCTGAGAGGCGGAGAATGAACGGTTTAGATCGCATCTTAAATCAAGGTTTGTCTCTGTTCACGCTGTTTTCAAAACAGCAAAAATTAAAAAAAAAAAAGAATTGTTATTACATTATTTTAGTAAACGGCAAAAGTTTTCCCAAAAAATATTTACTTTTTTTTTTATCGGGAAAGATAATATATTTATATATATATATATATATATATATATATAAATAAAATGTAGAGACAAAAGTACCAAAGGTACTTACACAGATACACCACCCTTGTCGCAGATTTCATAACCCGCCCCATCTATGAAGTAAAAAACATT
Source organism: Glycine tomentella (assembly GCA_007407185.1). Taxonomy (NCBI): domain Eukaryota; kingdom Viridiplantae; phylum Streptophyta; class Magnoliopsida; order Fabales; family Fabaceae; genus Glycine; species Glycine tomentella. The sequence goes on along the minus strand of PYAF01001667.1, from coordinate 3,944,178 downwards.
TACTTTAAACGAGTTCCGCTCTATAACTAAGGTCTAAGTAAGGTAAGGGCAATGAATTAACAACCACTTCATTGATCTCTTTCTTTTTTGTATTTGAACAATGAACTCCAATAATTTGTATTAAAATAGTAAAGCGAGAGCTTAGTTGTCTTGCACGTATATAGTTCATCATTTTTTTTTTTGTCAAGAAATCGAGCTTACGATTTTAAAATCGCATCAATGAATTGATATAATTAATTTAACGAGTTTAATATTAAGCCCACGCACGGTTCTCCGGGATTCTCTCTCTCCCTCGAGTGGAATTAAATTGCCTTCAGCTATAATAATATTAGTATATGCTTCGTATAGTACTGTTTAAGGTGCCCTCCAATTTTATTGATTTCAAAAATGAATCTGACAATCTGTAAAAAAAATGAACCTGACAAAAGAAAAATAAAAGAATTAAAATGTAAATGAAGTATTAAAAAAATGGTCTTATACAATTACACCGGAAAAAATAAATTAAAATAGCTTAAAAAAAGACTTTCATTTGAAAACAAGTTTGAATTTTACTGAATAGGATTGGTTTTGAAATTTTCTTTTTGGTTTGTGGCTTTAATGAGGTTCTCTATTTTAGTTTGTCAAGGATAGAACTTGGGATTTAAAATATATATATATATATATATAATTATTTTAAAAAAATAACACCACAAATATTTAAATAAACTTATTTAGATTTTATCATTGTGTTAACTTCTACACGTGAAGTGGCACATCCAATGTCGAGGATTGGAAAGAAGATAAATAAATGAAGCGAAATAAATGCGAGGAAGAGATAGAACAAAAAGAAGCATGGATCCATGGGAATAGAGCGGAAAGCATGCCGGAACACATGCTGCTCAAATAATAGAAGGCAAAGGCACATTCAGGAACTGTGCCAGCAGAGAACAACACAATCTCGTTAACAGAATGATCCATAATTCACAATTCATCATCTACCCAGATTATATACTTGAGGTGGGTGTATTTATTGATTTTATATGGGCGTTATAGATCCTCCAAATTCAGATCCTATTGTTGTTGATACCTGATAGCAAGATCCTATTCAAAAATCAAAACTAGCAGCCTTTGTTTCCCGTTTTTCTTGTATGATTTGCTACCTATTTATTGAGTAGATATGCATTATACTTGGCCAACTCAACATGTTATAAAATCTTTTATTTTTGAATGAAAAGGCGAATATTTGATGTTCCTACAATTTCAATGGTAATCAAAATTTAGTATATCGTGGTTTAATAGTAAGGTTGTTCTATGGTTAGGATCCATACACTATGCTATGGATTCAAGTAGACAAAATTGTCTCTTCATTGCTTCTTTCTTTGGCATATATCGTTACAATCGTGTTTTCCAATCAATGATGGGATTAAGTGTGCCTTCTTTAACGGGTGTTGGTCAAGTTAATGCTACTCAAGAATGGATTGTCTCTCTCTTCTAACTCCAAGTGCACTAGGCCTGCAGGCCAATTGTCCAATAACCTTCAACAAACCATGGCAATCGGTAATGAACTGTCAAGGATCAACCATCATCGTCTTAATGACCTTGACCATACATATCATGAAAGGCATTTTTTCTTTCAAAAAATAATAGTAAGAAAGTTACTTTAAAACTATCGGTTGAGTTCCACTAAAAAAAAATAAAAAAATCTTTGAGAGAGTTTCTTTTAACACGAAGATACTCAATTTCCACAAATGCCATCTAACCCTTCCCGAAAAATATATAACTTTCACTCTTTAAAAATATTTTAATTTAAATTTATAGTCATAATAGTTGGATATCTCATTTTGATTAATAATATGATCAAATTAAAATTTATAAATTAGAAATAACTCTCTCTTCACAAGTTAATTTTGTCGGAGCTTGAGTTAGGTTCAAAACAGGGGTGGATCTATTTGTTGTTAAGGGGATCATACCCCCTCCCTCATTTTTTTAAGTTTTTAAATTAATATTTTGATTATAAATTTTTATTTTATTATTTCTTAATTATTGGATAAGATTTTACTCTATTTTAAATACTTTTTTAAGTGTTGTACATGTACTGTGAATTTTTTTGTGTACTCCAGTCCATGATTGTTAAATAAATATCCTTGAAAAATAAAGGATAAACTTAGAAAAGTCATTGAATTTAAATTCTTTTGAAATTTTTAAATTCTTTTACTAGTAGAAATGTAGAACATATTTTAATAAATTCTACATATTATTAGTAACTAATATAGGCTAAAGCAAGTATATTAATGGCTATGAATTGACCATATAAAATAATTTTATAATGCAAACTATCATTTATATTATTTTTAAGTTAATTATTATAAAAGTCAACAAATTTATTAGATGATGTGTGATTAGATGATTATGTAAAACTATTTTACAACTATTAGTGCATATTCCTTTTTCTCATATTGTAGTATTAACAATCATGTTTAAATAGTTTTATTTGTTTCTTATCTCATAAAATAAAGTTTTTTTTTCATGTGTTATTTTGTATTGTACACATAAAAAATGTAATTAATATAAATATTTACATCTATAATTTAATCATTTTAATTTCTACTTTTTACTGAAGATTATTTTAATTTGATTTTTGTTATGAAGGGTTGTTCGTGACAAATAAAAAAAAAATAATCATTATTGGTCCCCCCTATTTTTCAATCTTGAATCTGCCATGACTAGAACCAACATAATAAAATAGTATCCAAAGTTTATCCCAATTATTATTATTGTGCTTATAAGGTCACTCGTTATAAGATCACCAGTCAATATTTAATCCTGCAAAGTTCATGCACGAGAAAATATAATTTATATACTAAAAATATTTACTTATAACATATTTTGATTATAATATAAATTATATTAAAAAATATTTAATTATTATAAAACTTAGTTGTATAAAATAAATATTTGGTTTGTACAATACAGTGATATACATACTAAAATACCAGTATATAATTATTTGGGCATGCAGTATGTTTGGCTACATTCCAGAATAGAAGGACTAAACTTTCACTTCCATTCTTAATCAACACCGTGCTTGAAATTTGAATGACTAAAAATAAAGGAGAAAGAAATAAATGAGAGAAAAATAACACGAAAATGTTAAATTTCCATTATTTATTCGAAATTATAAAAAAAAAAAATCTAGAAATAAGAAATGCTTTATAGACCCCAAACTGGAGCATAATTGAGGGAAAAGACCCCATGTATAATTAACTAAACTGGTTGGAACGCATGCATTTGCACCGGTGAGATTGGTTTTTATGCATGTTTTCAAAATTGATATTATCTTAGCAATTGATGGAGAAGCTACAATGAAATAAAAAACTAAAAAATTGACCCAGTTTCATGGGATGTTTGTATTATAGAGTTGATCAAATGAGTTTGTGTGATTTCGCAAGTAATATATCGGTATTTATAAGGCCGATGATGAACCGAACACTTAAATTAGTTTCAGACTCGATTTAATAATTTATTTATTGTTTAGTTTATGAACTAAACGAGTTATTTGTGTGTCGGGTTGGGGTTGGGGGGTTTAAAAAGACTGACATAATTCATCCAATTAATAAGGGGGCACGTGTGAAATGTGTGATTTCCCACTTTATGTCACGCAAACTGCGTGAACGTAATTATTTTATTAACTTTTCTATTAAAATATGAAAATACAAAAATATAAATAAGTCTCGTATATGAAACAACTATAACTCTCGTTATATATCCTTTACTTCTTACAAACACTGACTTGAGCTTTGCAATGTTTGCTAAGTATATAAATTAATCGGAATAAGGTTATTTTAGTTTAATTAGTGGTCTTAAATTCAAGTTTTAAATATATAATTGTGTTAAATAGTTGGAAGAATATTTTACCATTCATAGTATATTAATAGTCCAACAAGGTGAGCACAATTGTTTTTAATGAAACAAAATTTGAATATACAATTATCAAATACTGAGTCAACTTAGATAATATTTAGACAAATAGAAGTAAGATGACAATCAATGCCACAAAATATTTGTCGAGATGGACAAATATGAGTATGTAATTTTCAAACAAACCAGTTACATGAAGAGAACTATAATTGAAAAAAAAATGTTCGATCTCTTTAATATGGACGTAACTATTGTAAGCCTGAAAAAAAAATTCCTTTATGAAATGGAAGAAAAATTTATCACCGTAATAATCTAATTAAACTCGAGCAAAATTGTCTATCATAAATAATAAATAATACATGTGATACAATATATGCTAAAAATATATAAGACAAATTCTTCAAATTAATTGTAACTTAAAATATGTAATTTTACATCAAATATGTTTATGTTTCTTAGTATCATTTAAATGTTTCATTGTCGTTATTCATAATTTGTTTTCAAACGAGCAAATCAAACATACCTTAATTAAAACGTGATTCAGTGGTTGTTTAGGGAGGTGGAGTATTATTGGCCATGGCGGCGTGTAATGAAATCTCTAGTCATTTGACATCACAAAACGTTATTGTTACGGATTTTATATACGAGCTTAATGATAAGATCCATTGAGAATTCGTAATCTTGGATTATTGACCACAACCGAAAATGAAAGCGTGAATTTTGAAGATACTAACAGCAAAGATCGTGATATCAAACCGTTAGAGATCTTGGTCATGATTATCGGAAAAAATCTTCAACTGATTAAGAGGTAAGTTCAGTATAAATAAGGAATGCTTTCAGAGAAAAAGGTATACACCCACTTGTTCTCTCTTCTCTTTCCATTAACACTGTGCATACACCTCATCCCACTAGTTGAGTATTGCTTCGTGCGTAGTGATCATATTTTTAGAGGTATTTCTCTTCTATAAATACCTAGAGAGAGAGCTTGATCTAATATCAAAATCACCAACATCCTTATTGAACATATCTGTTCATAAAAGACTGAACAATTATCGTTAAGAAGTTTAGCAAATTAAGCCATGTAAAAATTTACTAAGTAATAGTAAAAAAAAAAGAAATTAGGGTGGGGATTGAATAGCAAGGCAATATCAAGATAAAGACTTCTGTTGAATTGGCCCATTAGATACATAGAGGTATTGGATGACCATAATTTTCAGCTCAAATGAAAGTGAAGTCAATCATGGAGATTAGGTGCACGTGATCGAAAACTATGTTCTTTAATTTATTAGGTATATGTCAAATGGCTTTTTCATTAGTGGAAGGGTCTCTATCTTATCATTAGTGAAAGTTCAATCTCTTGTATTTTCTACCTCTCTGTCCCTCCCTCGCTTTTCCTATCTCCTGTCTAACGTTTACCTTACAGTTCAAATCTATTACATCCTTAACTAATGTACATAATATTTTCATTATGAAACTCAAAATTGAAGGTCAAGGATATATGGTTCTTGAGATCGAGCCGGGAAATCATGTTGCTAACATTTGTTGACCTCCTCCAAGCACACTCCAGAGAGAAGAATGAAAAAAAGAGAGTCGTATTTAGGACTGCACAAGATACGGATGTAAAAGATAATTGACTACTATACATCTACAAAAAAGAGAGTCCCACATTATACAATCGGGCCATTTTATACACGTGGTATTGTAGTTTCAACAAACTCCACTCCTTGGAGGAACACGTTGGGTGGTTTTAACAAATTTACATTGGAAAAAAAAATTACACTAAAAAAAAACAAAGTGAATTGGGTGGGAATATTCACGAAACACGACTTTATTTTTTAAAAACAACTTTTATATGAATACTATCACTGTTAATACATTACAAACTTAAAGTTCTAAAGGCAGTAAAATTATATTTTTTTGGGTGCGGAGTAAAATTAGATATTAATAAATAAGTATATTTTGGCTATTTTTAAATCAAGTTAATTAAAGTTAATAAGTATTTAAAATAATAAATAAATAAATCAAATACTCATTGAGACATGCGACCATAGTTGTGACCAGGTTTGACCGGATTAACATAGATATGTTGCATTTTTGGTCCGATCATGAACCGATCCGATTTGGTTACTGGGTTCCGATCCAACCAGTTGATCCAGATTGATTTTTACAGCAGTCCATGTGACTCAATGAGGGTGATAATAATTTATAAAAACATTCTATTAAAGAAAAATTTCTAAAAATATTTTCGTTGAAGAAAAAAATTAAAAAAAATAAAAACACGCTTATTGAAGACCGATTTCAACGTGGACCACTTGGTCATGTGATCCATCATGCATCACTCTTTACACTCATTAGATGAATCTACATTGTACAAACTTATTATACATTCACCTCATGAAATTCGCACTCCATGGTTTTCTAACCTTCATCTTTGACCTATTTCCAACAATCACTCCACCACCTCCGGGGGCAACATGTCCACCCACCACCGTCATTCCCTTCACGTCACATAAGTAGTTAACGAGTTTTATGTAATAGTAGAAACGAAAAATAAAATTTTAAGTTTGTAAGGAATAAAAACTAAAGAACTTTTTTATAAAGACTAAAATCAAAACTTGTTAATTTTATAAGAACTAAAACTATAAGATAAAATATCGAAAATGAATTGATAACATCTTAAACATTCATGATTTTCACCATCATTGAAAAAAGAAGACATACTTTTTTTCCTTAACCAGTGTTTTATATAATTTCTAATGTGGCTTTGATTTGCTTGAAGGATTATGAAATATTTCACTTATTTAATTTGTCCATCTAATTTCTCTTTATAAGTGATGGTGATCAGGAAAGAGCGAATACTCATATAAAGGAGACTTGTTTATGTAAACGAGAATTAACTCCATTAAAATGTTACTCTCATCACACATTAGTTATGTTTAGAAACTGATCTATTTTTTTTACCAATTTATTATTTAATCATTTGTTTGTAATTTATTAATCCCTTTAACAAGACACATGCTTCTCACGTTGAGTTTAAAGTCTTAACAGTTCAATCTCTAATTTAATTTTAAAAGATAAATTATGCCTGTACCTTGAATAAATACTAAAGCTTCCATGAAAAGGGTTAACAAACTCAATGGTTGTTAATAATGATTTCGGTGCAAATCGTCAAAATTCGGGGGCGGAAATTTGTCAAACGCATACATATATAAAGGAATCAAACTACATAACAAAACTAAAATTTTAACTAGTGGTCATTATCTCTTTGTTTGTGTCTCTCTTCCCGTGTCTGCATGCATGTGTTGGTGAAGAAAAGTGAGAGATGTCTATTAGTACTGGCTTGTAGGGTCCCCATGGACCCATTTCTAATGGGTGTGTATGTAGAAGAAGCTTATTCCATTAGTTTTTTTTAGCTAGCTCATAGAATCTGTTCTCTGGGCAAGTCAAAAGTGTAACCTAACCTAAAAACCTCACCCCCAAGTAGAAAAGAATAATTAACCCGGCGAATAATTGGTTTTAATGTGCAATGAACCGAACCATGGTGATAAGAGAGCGCAACCTGTACTAGAGTGGGAACAATGTACATGTACATACGCAACTTCAATCACACGTTGAAATTGTGCTTGCTCAATTTTTCAAGTAATTAATTAATTAAACTAAGTGGCCTAGGTTCGATTAGGTGATTTCTTCTTAATTGCTAGATGATTTGTTTTGCATCCAAATCAGGTTTATCTCAGTTGTTGGACAATCAAAGCTATATGATTTTCAAAATGTTTGTCATCTTAAAAATATTTAAAACACAGGAGGCCGGGAGGTAGTATTTAATTTTTATTTGCTCTTTCAACCACTGAAAGTATGATTTCAAATAATTAACAATGGATTTAGAATTTAAATATTAAAGATACAACTAAATTAAATACTTATAATAATCCCAGCTGACTCGATCAAAATTATCTATCTCTTTACCAAAAAATATTTAGGTTCTCTCTCTCTCTCTGTAGGATATCACCGCACCGCTATGCGATTTTACAAAAGTAGCACCATGCATGGCATGCCTCTACCCAACCCATGTTCTATGGACACTCTTTTTCCCAAAGGTTAAAAGCTTATTCCTAGTTTGTCCACTACATGACAAATTTAAATCTGGCACGCTCAATGCCCCCTAGTCAATCCTTTTGCACATTCTTTGACAATTCGGATGATGTTGTACACCAAACTCTGTTCACTTTTGCCCTGGTTCCTTCCTTGCTTGACCACTTTCACCATTTAATTTTACAGATCAATCCCTCTATGCTTTTTTTCCTTCTTAGTTCTTCGTATGTACGTAATTCCCTAATCTATATATCCCCACATTAAAGGGACTTTAATTTCAAAATATGCGGGTTAATCCATTCAGCTAGCATCTTTGTGGATCTAACCGTATTATATTCCACAACAGAACAAATAAAAGAAATTTAATTACAGACATTTAGTATTAATTTTGTAAAATTACTTCAGAGATCACACACTAATTATTGCTAGAACCAATGTTCAACAAGCATTAAGAGAAATTATTTGGATCATACGTTGCTTTTTGTTTTAACGAGTCAGTTCATCTCCAATCTCTCCCTAATTTCTATGAAATACGTACTATATTGACAGCAATTATACATATATCATTTTCCAGAACTGAAAGACGTAATGAGAAATGGTATTGAATCTTTCCTAGTTTGACCACAATATGTGTGGTACATAAAGTAGTTAATGGGTAACATCATTTATTATAATTGTATGTGTTGGGACCACGCATAAATATAAGCGACTCTCAAATCTCCCCTCTCCCCCACCACGATCCATTCCCCCACACAAAAATCTAAAAGAATAGAAATAATGAAAACAAAACATGAAAAGGAAGGATGTTACAAGTTTAAATTTTTAGCTTCGAGTCATCAATTTCCTTTATCGATTTTCTGCGGCATTTATCATGGTCCTGTGAAGCTTTTCTGTTCATTGAAGCCACTGTGGTCCATAAGGTTCAACAGTGAGGTGCATTCACTGGATTGGATGAGCATACTTTATTATTGTAGTTATTTTAAAAAAACCATAAATATTACATTGCTTGACATGAGATTCCATATGCTAACTTTTTTTTTAAGAGAACATAAGTTAACTTGTGTTGGAATAACTTATAAACAAACTATTAGTAAGAATATTAGCCTTGGATGCACAATATTGGGTTAAGTTTTTCTTTTTCCTAGCTAAGAGATCACGGGGATATGAGTATTTTCCAATTCACTGATTTAAAAACTAATTCTGTTTGCATTGCGTAATTATTATTTGTCCAATAGAATTTTATAGATGGTAAAAACATGTTAAATAAATTATTTTCACTCATATAAACACAAATCCTTTGAATTTAATATTGGACTAAGTTAGGGTATTCCAGTGTAAACACATCAATTTGCTCACTTGCACGCATGATATTGGGAATTGTGGGCATTTTTATCGTGTTTTAACTGCAGTGTTTTTTTCCCAAGAAAGGTTAGCAATACGCATTTATCGGTGTCACTTTTGATTTAACGAGTCTTATTTATAATTTTTACTGAAATGAATAAAGAAAATATTAAAAAGTGTATTAAGTAAAGGTATTGTGATAGGTTTTTTCTTTTTGTGTGTTTGATTTTTACTAAACGTGAATCCAAATAGCAAGTTTTTGCAGTACTTTATGTGATTTTGCATTGAAGAATGACCCTTGAAGCTTAAGCAAACACACACTTTACCATATATGTTAATTTCTAAGTTTGAATTTAAAAAGAAAAATAAAAAAAGATTATTGTGCTTTAAATATGGGTAAATCACTTATTTTGTCCTTGACAGTGTCATGCAATAATCTTATCATGTTTTTTTGGATGACATTAAAATACGTAGTCCCAAATTTTCACATTCAAATTCCGAACAGAAAAACAAACACAAAAGCTACATAAAGGAGATTCTAATTAGCCCAGCTCAAAGTGTAGCTGATGCATATCTAAACACGCAATTAGTTTTTTAAACCAAAATAATTCAAAAAAATTATGAAATTGTAATATGTCAATCATATTACTCCAACTGTTACAAGTAATTAATGTGACTTAAGTGATAATATATTAACATAATTTCAAGAATTAAAATCATAGAAAATGCATGGTTAAATTTATAGATTTGGATAAAATGAGTAACAATTTCAAGGATTTAATTGAAAATATTTTCAGTTTCATGGACTTGGATATGACAACTCATGTTACAATTCTAACACATTTAAAGACAAAGAAAAGTGATTTATCCTTTAAATATTGACGTGTTAGGACGCTCTTCGGTTTTTAGCTAGCTCTCTGCCTCTCAGTCTCTTTTCTTGCACTTTTTCTTTCCTTTTCCATTTTTTTCTTAGCTATTCTGCTACCTTGACTCTAAGTTGGGACAAATGTGTTATATATCTTTGGAGATTTGTGTATTATGTAGATAAATCTCTGAGGTGAATGCAATTTCACATTTTTCCATCTTCTTAAATTCGTAACTTGGTGTTAGTTTATTGTTTTCATAGTCGTTGGACGTACTAGTATAACGCATGATTCATGAACCAAACTACTTTTGGACATTTTATGGACCACTGGTAAAGAGGACCACTCATTCAAGGACTACTCTATTAATCTTTGTCTATTGGGGACCAATTCTGGTGACATTGACTTCTTCGTAATAAGCCCTGCACTAGATTCACTTCAATTCCAATGTGAAAGACCAACCATTTTCCAGAATCTCCATTGCCATTTGTGTTCACTAATTTTGTTTCTATCTGACTCGGATTGAATGAATGGCCTAGGCCATCATTTTGTTCTTAATATGTATAGGTTGCTTTAACTAGAAGAACCAAAATAACATTTGGGATTTTAATATGAACCTACATAGATTTGGTTGAACTTAAGTTTCATTTTTTTGTTTTATTTTCTCCCTTTTAGTCTTGGGGCCAAGTACAACTGTTTGATATTAAGTGTCACCATAAATCTTTGTTGGTATGTTGTGGGATGGATGGATATGTTTTCTTTGAACGTCAAGAACTTTCACTTTCCTTTTCTCAACTCTAGTAGATCTTCTTTTTAATTGAAGTGGGTCATTGCCCAGTCTAACAAAAACACTCAAGGAGCATTTATAATTTTTTTATTTGCTCCTTACACATCCTTTTCACAAACCATGAATCTCACTATCTATCTCTCTTTTTATTGAATGAAGTCGGGAGAATGACAAGCATGTCATAGTGGTCAAGTTGATTGATAGTAAGTTCTGGAAAACTTGAAAGCTTATGCAATTTCAAGCCTTCATGTCTTCAACCAACACCGAAGGTCCATTATAATTCCTTAATAGACCTATCCCTTGCTCATGCCATTGAAATTTCATGGACAACACAACCACGAGGTAAAATAATATAAATGAATATGCGAAAGGAGTTATAGTGTCATTCTTTTGTATAAAATAACAAAAATAAAATAATGATAGATTTTACAAAAAAATGGTTATTTATTTGTCACTGAAAATTAAACTCATTGTGATTATGAACTTCATTATGCATTTGTTTGTCTTAAAAAGTGTGAAGTGAATGATTTTTTATATAAAAAAAACTAATATTTAAGATCTATTTAGATACAAATCATAACTATTTTTTAGAGTTTTTATACTGAAAAATACTTTTAACTTTAGAGTTTCTTATTCTTTCACTTTTTTAAAAATTACAAAAAAAAAAAATGAATGATCCCAATACTTTCACTTTCATCCAGTTTAATTTTTAATAGGCCCATAATCACTTCGGTGTAAAATATGGGCCGGAGAAAGAGAAGTAGCCCAATGTTGGCCTTCTATATTAAATGGTGCCCCTGCTCACCGGGCAGAGTTTCAATGTCATGAAACCCTAATTGGCTTAGCCGTTACTTGCAATTCGCAATCTTTGCGATTTGCGAGACTGAGAATTGAGAAATTTTTTTCTTTGTTTTGCATTTTTCATGGCAAGCGTTGTATTTTGCGTTAATTGAATTGGTTTATGAAATCAAGAAAGGAACTGAGGGCTTTTGTTTTGTTTTTAAAAAAAAGAGTGAAGTGGAGTAGCTGGTGATGAAAGAATTATTGGCATGAGCTGCGACAACATTTCTGCGCATCGTGTATTCTTACACGGGTTGTTGTTGCGATGAAGAATGTGCCAAAATGCTAATCTGAGGCTCTATCTCTCCTTTCATTTTAGGTTTTTGTTCTCTTTTTTATCTTATGATTTATCGTTTCACAAGGTTTCCTATTATGTATTCGGATAGCAGACTTATGAATCTGCACTTCCTACGATCCATTTCATTCTCAATGAATCGCGAATGAATTTTTTAAAGTCATTTGGATATTTTAAATTCCAAATATTTGTTTTAGTGAAATAAAAAAAGAGTCATTTCTTCGGAAAAACATCAAAGGTCTTTTATTTTTCCCCTTCAATTAATAGCCCGTGACTAACCCACTGACAGAATAAAGGGCCAATATCAAGCGCCCTAAGCCCAACAATTCAAAATTAACGTAGTTGGGCTTATGCTCCGAAGTTCGAACCCTTGTCTATCAGCAAGGAATATAGGGTTTTCCATTTTTTTTTTTTACAAAATATAACATGATTGATAAAAAATTATATTTCAAATGATAATTTAAATATACTTTTAGTAAAGGAAGACCAATTAAGATACATGATTAAAAATGTTAATAGCATAATTTTTAAATGTCAAATTATTTTTAATAATTGAATTTTTTTTATTAAAAAATTAACTGCAATAAATATTTGAATTGATATTGTGTGTCAAAATTCAAAATTTAACCATTACACTAAAAATAGGATTGAGAATGATTCCAATAATCTCGCCATTATCTTAAAATAATATATTTAATATGATTTAGTACAACCAAATTCAAAATTTTAATCAAATTTAAAGTTGAATTGTTTTTTTTATACATCCAAGTTCCTAAAAAGTAAAACCACATTCAAAAATTGAGATTATTGGGACACAACATATGAGTAAAGATTTAGATTTATAATATAGTTGATAAGAACTAACTTGTTTTGAACATCATCTAAAAAAAACTTGGTTTGAATGGTAAAGTAAAATTATATTTGAAAAGTAAATATAAAATTTCATGTTTCACGTATATAAAATTAATTCTATTCATTGAAATTGTTAAAAAAAATTAAAATGTCTCAATATTAAATATTTCCACTGCAAACTCAATTTAATTCACGGTAAAAAGAAAATTACAAAAGTAGAATTAGCATTGTTAAAATGAACTCTTTATGCCAAAAAGGTACTTTTGGGCTTAAAATTTGTATAAGATAAAAATAAAACGTATCACGTTATTTATGTTTCTAAACAATAAATTAGTTTGTAGCTAAAATCTATAATATCTATCTATGATCTATCTATAATCTATGTACTCTTTTTCTTAAAATTAATTGACTTCATCCTAAATTTGGCTTTTGAAATATCTAACCATTAGTAAAACATTGAAACTCAATGTTAAACGCAATTTTTTTTGGCAACTATTGCGATTCAATTCACTTCTACTCGAATAGGTTATAAATGTACATATGCTACACATTACGCAAATCATAATGACATACGTAAACTGATTTGAAATTGGAAGGGATATATATCGAGCAACATATGAACTTAATTTAATTTTCGTTTGATTTTTAGGTTTGAAAGGTAGCTAAGCATGGCATTGACTTACAGTTCTGGCTTATTGTTAGATATTTGTTAAGCTTGCAGTTCTATTCTATCTAATCTATCACTGAGACAAGAAGGGAAATTGTTGAAAGTTATACCATCTAATTAAATAAGAGCCACCTTTGTAGCATTGTGTTCATAAAATCTCACATCATAGAGCAGGAGGAATATGTTTGAAATCCAAGGTTTCGTATCAAACTTCAGTAGTCGTTTAATCACTTCTCGGTAGTTCTCCCTGCTGAGTGTGGTGTTGCAGAGGTAACCAGTTAACATGGGACCTGGTGGGCCAAGAGGTCCTGGGCCTGGTTGGGGTCCTGGTGGTGGAGGACCTGGCGGGCCAGGATGGGGTCCTGGGCCTGGTGGGCCAGGCTGGGGTCCAGGTCTGGGTGGACCTGGCTTCTTTGGGCCTGGCGGACCTGGTTACTTTGGGCCTGGTGGGTTTTTTGGTGGATGTGCAAATGGTTTATGCAGCCTTGTATCTTCATGGTGAGTAACATTTTTTTTTTATTAAAAAAAGGTTTAATTACCTTTCTCGTCCTTATAATCGAAAGAATTTTCCTTCATAGTTTAAGACATTTTATTTTGATTCATATAATTGTAATTTTTCTATCCTTTCAATTCTTGCCGTCAAGTATGGTCTAATCTAGTGCCTCTGAGATGAAGGTTGTTGTTGTTCTTGCTTATTGTATGAAATGAAGTCGGTAAAAAGATGGTGAGAACCAAGAGTTAAAAAATTATAAAAACTATGGATAATAAATTTTAAATTAAAAAGTAAAAAAGAAAATCTCTTGAAACTATAGAAAGCAAAAAGAGTAATTAAACCCCCAAAAAAGTTGGTGCATAACATGATGAAACTTTGACAGTGCTCATTCATTAATGATTTCTAAATTTTATTTCATGGTAACTGGGAAATGCAGCTTCTACTGCTTGTGCTGTTGTTGGTTATTCCGAGATTGTTTTGGTGGTCCACGCGGCCCAGGCCCAGGCATGCCACCTCCTTTCTGATAACAGGAACATTATCACTGTTATTATTATTAATTTGGATTATAAGAGTTGAAGTTTTACGTGCTGCCCATGATTGTCAAACCATGTCCATTGTAAATTTAATTTGAGGGTTGTGTTATTTATATTTCATTCCAGTTTTTATGCGTTAGCTGACTCGGAAGTCACTTTTTTATCCTATGTAATGTGAGGCTATTGTTATTATACACGTCTTATTTATAATAGTCTATAATTTCATCATTATTATTTAATGATCGTGATTTTATATTATAGATAAATCTATTAAATTTTATAATCATTATCAAGTTATATTAAACGATCAATTTTAATTACTATATCACGGTACACTAATAATACACAAAAATAGAACTTTCTGATCAAAATTAAAAATAATAAATATTAAAATAAAATATAATATAATCATCAAATTTTTAAAAAATTCATCAAACAAAAATTAAAGAGTTTAATGTTTATGTATTCATATTATAAAAGAATTTTACATTGTTATTCAATCATAAATCACTATTTAAATTACTTTAAGATAATTATTTTAAAAATTAATAAACTTATCAAATATGATAGATTGTGATTGGATGACCGTATTTTTTTAAATTAAAATTATAAAAGATATTAATTATTACTTCTTAAATTGATATCTTTTATATATATATATATATAAATATTTAATTTTTATTTGATTAATCTTTTAGAAATTTGATTATTATATTATATTTTAATATGAATTTATATATATATAATTTTTAAACGTCTATTATTTTTAATATTAATTAATGATTGTGATTACTTGTTTTTTTATATAAAATAATATGATAATAGGAATCGTCTTGAATATATAGCTTAATTTAGGCTCTAAAGTTGTCACTTATTCGTTAGATTTAAAAAAAATAATTAAAAATAGACCTTTTATTAAGGTTTGCTGCTTAAGCAAGTGTTAGCGTCAAGTCAGATCACTAAAGAAATTAAAATTTCATCCTCAACGAGAAAAACAAAAGAAAGAATGCAAATTTTTACATATTTATTAGTTGTTCTATATGTACGTATAATAGTCTATTTTCATAATGAAATATATTTTAGTTAATAGTGATATTTTTTACATGAAGCAATTATGAGAAATTTCTCTTTTATTTTATAGTAAATTACATTCGCACTGTGTTTTATTCAAATTTCACCTAATATTCCTTTTTTATATTACATTACTTTTATCCCTCTTTGTTAACTCATTAACTAAAGTCAATTGAAACATATAAGCAAATAAAATTGTCCTTACATTTTAATTGTAAAATCCAAATTATTTCCTCTTAATTAGTTTCAAAATTTATGATTCATGTTCTTCTTCATCATTTGTGAGTACTTTTCATATTCCTCTTGTTGACGAGTTCTTCTTCAGCGTTTAGGGGGTGTGAGTTTCTCTTCCTCTCACGACATTCACGTTCCATTCCTCTTCACCACTCGAAAGTTCTTCACCATTCCTCTTCCAGTTCACGAGTTTTCCATTGTTCATCTTCCAGTTTGCAATGTTCACAAATGTCTCTGTTTGCCTTCCTCTTTTGCGTTCACTAGCGTTCTGTTTCTTTTCCTATTCCACGATTTTTGTTCATGCTAAGGTTTTGCTTGTAAGTGACCACATGATCTTGTATATATGTTACTTTTTAAAATTATTTATTTAATTTTGAATATTTATTGTTGCCTATTTCTGAATGGGGTTTCAATGAGAGACTATTTTGGGAACACTTATGATTTTTAGAATTATTTGTTTATTATTGTTGATTAAAATGGTGTTAATGTTTGGGACCACAAGAAACACAATTAATAAATTGATTGTTTATTATTGTTGATTAAAATAGTGTTGATGTTTGAGACTACAGAAACACAATCGATGAATTGGAATACATGGGTTTTGAAACAGACAACGTGGATATTTTGGTCCACTTTACGGACTAACTGGACGAACCAAGTTAGATATGCAATGTTGATCATAAATTTGAAATATTTGACGTATATGATTATGTGAACAACATTGCTAATAATTAATACTTGAAAAAAAAAATACACTGGATACAAATATAATTTACTTTTTATTTTATCATACAGCATAAGAACGTTGACATTATTTGTGGAATATAATTGACCAGATAACTTGTTAATTAGGGCGCGTACTACATACAAGTTTGTCCAAATGCAATTTTGAAATGAGAATTAAAATAGCGGCGTGGGTACTACAAGTTTGTTTGTGACCGTTGCACCAGAAACTTTGCTTTTGTAATTGTAGTTGCACGCTCCATCACGTTTCTAATTCTAGTCCATGATCCAACAACACCCAGATCTACAACCTTTTCAAACATTATTTTCTATTTATTGGTACTATTAATTTATTATACACAAATTATGGACTTATTATTTGGGATTTGATTAGACTAATCATATTAGTTTGATTACGATCAAACCATCTTATCTTATCATTAATTAAAGAAAGAAAGGTCTCAATATGAGTTTAAACAAGTAGTGGGAATTTCAGCTTTGAACCCGACTCCGTATTAATGGGCCAAGGCGGAGGATTGGGCCCAGATAACGCATACACGTGGAAGAATATGATAGGTGGAAAGTTGATAATGAGACAAAAAAATTTCAAAAATCTGAAAGAACAGAACAGAACAGAACAGAACAGGGTATTTATGTTACAGCACTCCCTCTCAGCGAGTCTTGAGTGGACGCAACTCCACCACAGTTGCAGAACAGCACAAACACAAGACAGAGCCAAGGAAAAAGACTCAGATTCAGCGTTAGTGTGTGATTGTGAGGCTGTTGAGTGTTGAGTAGGGAAGAAAAGTGAAGACCTCTCAAACCAACGAGCTAAATCAGGTACCTCTCTTCCTTCTTCGTTTCTATATTCAGTTGTGTCATGGGTGTTGTAAAGTTGAAGTCTTTTGTCCCTTTGGTTCGTTTGCAGCTTGCAAAAACAATGAAGTCTTGAATATTACTCCTAGTTCTTAAGTTATTGTACCTCATGTTTTTTTCTCTCTATTTGGAGGTTGAGGGAGTTATAACTTATAGGATTGGTTGGTAGTAAGAGAAGGGAGAGAGATAAAGGTTGTCTGTTCGATACTCTGTAAAAAAAAAAAACTAATAATTAACTACTAATATTTATCGAATAAAAAAAAATTGGAGGTTGAGTTGAAGATGAATTCAAATTCTAATAGTTATCATAACCTATCTTATTAGTTGTTGTTGGGCCTATTTGGTCACGTGATATAAAGCCGTTATCAAACTACTTATAGATATCCAATCTTATAAAAGAGATATCTAATCTTCAGTGAAACAGAGTATGCTGAAGATCCCAAGTTGTTGGTGATATGAATAAAATAGTTTATATAAGGGGGAAGTGCACATATAATTAGCTAGCTAGCTAGCTTAGTAGTATTTGTAGCATTGTTGAAATGACGGGAATGACCTTGCGGTGTCACGTTAACTTGTGTGTTTTTGTGCTGTGTTAAAAATAACGAAGAGGCAGTGTCAGTCTCTTAGTCGGTGCATTTGTTACTTGGTATTTTTCATTCTTATCTTCTCGCTAAAAGTATTTTTTTAAAGTATGTGGTCGATTATTTGCTACTACTAGTTGATCATTATGCTTGTGCAATTGTTGTTAGGGGGTCATGGTTCTTTATTGTTGTTGTTTTTTTTTTTGTGTTTCTTTTTTCCATACACAGGCTCTTGAGGACAACCAAGAGAAGAAGAAGAGTGAAAAAGATGGCTGGAATGACGAAGAATCAACCGTCACAGTGGTGGTGGCTTGATAGCCACACCACTTCTAATCGATCCCCTTGGCTTCAATCCACTCTCTCTGGTATGCACTGCCTTATCAATTTACTACTTTTTTTTTTCTTTTTTTTTTTTTCTATTGCCAAGTGAAAAGTTACATTAGTAATCGAAAAATAAAGAGGAACACTAGCGCAAAAAACATAAAAAGGTTATTGGGGCAACGTTATGATTTGAGTGTTACTTTCCATGTTCTTTATCTTCTGTACCTTTTGCCCTGTGGATTTAGCCGTTGGAGCAACCCATGGAACCTTTTTGTGCACGTTCTTTTTTTGGATTTGCTAACTACTCTAATAAGAGCATCTCCAATATTGTACATAAAGTTAAGATAGCTCGTTTTATTGGGTCCTGTCATAGCGTATGGATTTTATTTTATTTTTAACAATTTTCTACTTACGTGATGAAATAACCTAAGAACTTGAAGTTTGACTCACACATATTATTTCACAAAATATTTAAGTCATAAGAATATTTTATTTACATAAAATTCGGTTCTTACTATTGAAAATCATGTGAGTCATTTCTTATGGTGATCCTGAATAAAAATGAGTTCTTAACAAGAACTACCAGTAGACACAAGTAAAAGAATATAATAGTAGAAAGTTTTAATAGAAACCATATTAGGTATATGTCGGAAATTACAGTGAATTACATTAATAATATGCTTTTAATTTCTTAACTAATATCCTAAGTAGTCATTACATTAGCTTATCATTTTGTCATTGTTTTAAAGGGGATCAATTCTAGAAAGCTATTATTGAAAATCACATCTGGATTGAAAATTACGGTGAAAGTGTAGTATTAATATTTTTTGAATAAAAACTTTTCACTTTTAATTACATTTAACTAATAACATTGGGCAATATTTCCTTATTTAGAAGCTAGCTTTGGAAGATGTAAAACCAAAGTGATTAGTTATTCAAAACAAGTTGATTCTAACAAGCAACAAATTCACGTTTGTTTGTCTGTTGCAGAGCTTAATGAGAAGACAAGGGCAATGTTAAAGTTAATTGAAGAGGATGCAGATTCCTTTGCCAAACGTGCAGAGATGTATTACAAGAAGCGACCAGAGCTTGTGAGCATGGTTGAGGATTTCTACAGGACACATCGCTCCCTAGCTGAGCGCTATGATCAAGTCAAACCTGATACTACTGGTATTGGGCACCTCATTACTGGGGGGTCACCTTTTGCTTCCGCAAAGCATCAGTTGGAGAAGTTGATGACTTTTTCAGATAATGGATATGATACCTATTCTGAGCATTGTGATGTGTACGAGTCCGAGGAATCTGAAGTTGATGATCCTGAACAGGAGGAGGAGGAGGAAAAGGGGACCAAGTTTCTTCATAACAGCACAAAAAACGAGCAAGTTTCGTTTGTGGCCGCGAGTGATGTTGAAGTGATGAAGCTGAGGGTTGAAGTTAAGAGACTCAATGAAGAGATCAAGGCTCATAGGGATCAAATCAAGCAGAAGGATACCATTTGTGATGAAATCATGATGCTGAGGGAAGAAATAGGAAGGCTTAGAGATGAGAATGAGGCACAGAAGGAACAACTCAAGCAGAAGGATGAAGAGAAGATTGAGGTGATAAGACAGCTGAGTTTAGCAATAGATGTGCTGAAGCAGGAGAATGTAAAGATGAGAAACTTCATTGCTAAGGAGTCCACCAAGAAATGGAAGAACCCATTTGAGATCAACAAACTTGTGGGAGCATTTTCTGTGAAATTGTTCAGTGGTGGTACTCCAAAGAATCAGCCCGGCGTTGAGCTCTCTAGATGTGGTTTACAAAGTTAGCAGATTGAGTAATTATATACAACAATATTTATAAATATGTCTATATTTATGTTAGGAACTTATTACCCAATAACCTAGGCTTAAAATCTTTTATATATTATGTTCCTTGGTCTTGAATCCTAGCGTGAGTACTTGTCATATTCATTATATTCTTTTGAATGTCATTTCTTTAGCGAGTTATATTACATTCCAATTGTTACAAATTTGAATTTGTATTCCTTATAATTTATGTGTCCATTCCAATTCCCATCTGTCTTTTACATGCCTCTTAGCTAACTCTCTACTAATGCGAAGTGTGGCTATTTGTCCTAAGAAGAGCCATCAAAGTGATTTGTGGTCCTAGGTGAAAGGGACTTGCTCATCTTTAGTTCCATCAATAGCAAAGTTAACAGGTTGGCGATGGCAAGGACTTCTCTCCTTTGTGTCTCTCAAACTGTAGTGGGAAAATTTCCCTGCTTTTATTCCGTGAAAATCTCCTACCTCACTTTACTTGCAAACTTGTATATTTTTTTAAAGTCAATTTGAAAAGATTGCCATACAATCACTTAAAAAAAGAACAAATAAATGGTGGTTTTTGTTGGGTACAAGATCACAGATATTCTCAGCAGTGTTGTTCAACTCGCGTAAGACTACTGTAGAAAAGAAAGTTTTTCTTCTAAGTTGTTAATGCAGATGTATAAACAAAATTTGAACTTGAGACTAGTAGTTTAGTCAGATGGTCTTTAATTTCTAAGACGCTATATACCAACAGTAATCAACAATCTAATCTTAAATGTTGAAATGGCATGCTTACAGGAACACAACTACACAAGTAGAAGCACTGACATCAATCTATTCACAAGACAAGAAGCCAAATTATGTAAATTACAGGTAAAGTCATACATGAAATTGAATATAAGGGCTGATACGTATTGTGGAAAGCAGGAGCCTCAGATGGCAAAGAATCCAACACAGTGCCTGGAGTGCCCAAGACATCTGGGTTCGGATTAGGAGGACTCGGGCTTGAAGGAATTGTGGGCAGTGAGGAATATGATGGGGAATGAGAAACTCCACCTGCACCTGGGGTAGGAAAAAGTGGCTCAATATCTGGTGATTGAGTAGGAGAAACTAGAGTCCAGAGGGGCACTTGCTGGAGCTGCTGTGATGGAAGTAACTTGCATACATTGTTGAGAACTAGAAGCCAAGGCTAATGAACAACTGCATGCCAACATTGCCAAGAATGACCAAAAGGAACCCATAAATGATCGCAGAATAAATATATTGCCTTAATGCCTTATGATGAACAATAAATATATGTTGATGAGAAAGAGAAAAAGAGAATAAACTTTTTTTTTTCTTTAACATGATATTTGATACGAAGTAGTCCTTGTTGAAAGCGGTGATTAATTTTCATTGAAAATCGGAAGCGTAGATAAAATGAATATTTTTCTTTCAATACGATTTATTTTATATTTAAGAGTCAATCAAGATACAAATCATGAATCACTTAGTTAAAAAATATAAACTACTATCACTTATGTTAATCACTATCGGTGGAAAAAAGAGTAAATTGTTCCAAGAGAAGGTGTAACAGTGCATTATTGATGCCTAAAACAACATAAAAAGAATAACGTTTCTGGATGAGAAGATAAGTACATCTGATTTCTATTTGTTTTGTATATTGATTATTACAAACATATAGCACCATTCAAATAAAAAGGGTCTACCAGAAATGGTGGTGGTCTTCCAATTGTCCGTGACAATTGATGATTGGGACCTAATTGTTACTTTATGGATTGAATGAATCTTAAGTGACCATGGCATATAAATGAACATAAGAAAGAGGGATAAAAAATAAATCCAGAGGGATTGAGAGGGAAAACAAACAAATGACTTCGGAAATTCTAACTTCTAAGCCAGAAAGTAAACTTCAATTAACCTTATTTGTGAGCCTTAATAGCACTTTTGGTCTCTTAGACAGTGTAATTGTACACTTCTAGATCAGCCATTGGCTATATCATCTAGTGTTTTATTTCAACAAA
Source organism: Glycine tomentella (assembly GCA_007407185.1). Classification (NCBI taxonomy): domain Eukaryota; kingdom Viridiplantae; phylum Streptophyta; class Magnoliopsida; order Fabales; family Fabaceae; genus Glycine; species Glycine tomentella. The sequence goes on along the minus strand of PYAF01001667.1, from coordinate 3,921,883 downwards.
ATTTGTGTTAATGTTCCATTAACCCATTATACTAGGTATTCGCATTACACCCATTGAGAGCGTGGAGCAAAAGAAAACAAAATGGAAAGAAACACTGAAAAAAACACAACAGGAAGGAAGTTATTACTTCTCTATAATAATTAAATAAGCAAAAAACCTGTGAGGTCCATTATCATGCGTGCAGTGCAGGAACAAATTGGTGGATTTGCTTCTTGCAACTCTTGATAGGTTATTTGTAAGGTTAAGGTGGCATCCCAAGTTAATTTTTAAAGTTACAATGTCATGCGATGCAAATTGCGACATCAACTTTTGAAATAAGTAACATATATAACACTACTTTCAGAGAACTGTTTTATTTTCTTTCTTTTATAAATAAGGTTTAAATATTTTTTCATATAATTTAACGTTTTTTATTTATTTTTGTTCTTATTTATTTTTTTCGTTTTAGTTTTATAAAGTATGATTGTTTTATTTTTTGTTTGTAAAATACTTTAGATAATATTTTAAAAGTAATAAAAAAACAAAATAAATATATTTTATAAGAACTAAAATAGGGTAAAAATTTAAATAAGAGAGAAAAGATAAAACGGTTTTCTAAATAAAACAATTTGTATTTTCTATTATTATTTTCCGCTAATTTGGGAATTAGGATCCTCCGAAACAGAACAAAACAAAAGTACAGACATGTTTTCTACACGTGGAAACCCTTCAACTACCAAAAACAGAATGGGGATTTGGGACCAACTTCCTCACCCTTTATTTTATTTTATCAAAATTATCAATTTAGTTCCTAAAATATTTTAAATTTATTTAATTTGTTCCTTAAATTTTTTAAAAATTTAATTTAATCTTTAATTTTTAAAAAATAAATCAATTTAATCTTTCAAATTTTAAGAATCAGGGTCAAATTCAATTATTTGAAATAATTAGAAAATCAAATTGTCATTTTAAAAATTTAAGGATTAAATTGAAACTCTTAGAATCAAATTAAAACTTCTAAAGAAATTTGGAGAACAAATAAAATGATTTAAAATAATTTCGAGAAGAAATTAATAATTAAGCCAAATAATTTAGGAAAAAAAAAAAACAAAAACATTCGAAGAACAGAGAACGCACGAAACACGTTTGTTTTAAGTCACGAGTTGAACAACAAACTAATTTTATATTATATTAATATCTCTGTAGTTCATGATAATTCACAATAGAGCCTCATAGAACAATAAGGGAGAAAGAAGCAAAGAAGAGGATGCAGGAAGCGACGAAGGTTATGATAATCGGTGCCGGAACTTCTGGTATTGCCACCGCTGGTTGCTTGACGAAGCAATCAATACCTTACATTATCCTGGAGAGAGAGGACTGTTTCGCTTCACTGTGGCAGAAGTACACCTACGACCGTCTCCACCTCCATCTCAGGAAGCAAGTGTGCGAGTTACCGCACTTTCCGTTTCCCAAGTCTTACCCTAACTACGTGCCTCGGAAGCAGTTCATAGACTACTTGGAAAACTATGTTAACAACTTTGAGATTAACCCTTTGTACCAGCGTGCCGTGGAGCTGGTGGAGTATGATGAGAAGAAAGGGTTTTGGAAAGTGAAGGCTGAGAATAGAATATCTGGTAGGTTGAGGAGTACGCTGGAAGGTACCTGGTCCTGGCCAGTGGCGAAACTGCGGAACCTCATGTGCCTCAGATTGAAGGGTTGGACAGTTTCAATGGAAAAGTGATTCACTCAACCGGTTACAAAAACGGCAAGGAGTTTAAGGATAAAAGTGTTCTGGTTGTTGGATCTGGGAATTCAGGCATGGAGATTGCGCTCGACTTGTCCAATTTTGGTGCCAAACCTTCCATCATTGTTGTTCGCAGCCCGGTAGGTACTTTGATTTCTTTTTAGGTTTGATAATAAGATTATTATGATCGATGGTTATGTGTGAATGTATATAGGTTCATTTTCTTTCGAGGGATATGATGTATTATGCGTCGCTTATGCTGAGTTACTTGCCGCTGAGTACGGTGGAGAAGGTGATGGTGATGGTTAGCAAGGTTGTATATGGAGATCTGAGTGAGTATGGAATACCGTATCCCAGTGAGGGGCCTTTCACCATGAAGATGAAGTATGGTAAGTTCCCAATCATCGACGTTGGAACTGTCAAGAAAATCAAATCTCGAGAGATACAGGTACCGTACTACCATTTCTGATCTCAACAATTCATTTTAACCTAGATGAAAACTCATAACAGAGCTGCAAAACTAACATGTAAGGCTATCCACTCTCTTACGAATAAAACAATACTTTATTTAATGTTATATTCTTCCCCACTAAATAACCACCCCAGAAATAGGGGATGCGGTTAGTATCTTCTAGTTACCATAATCTCCGTGAATCAAGGAAAGAGGTTACGTTCATCCGTTTGGACTAAGATAATGGGGTCTCAAGTACCGTTATAAATACTGCTTCATTCATGGTGAAATGTACACAATTCTGACTCTCTCTTTTCCTTCTACACAAGCACACACCGCACCCCCAACGTGTCGTGTTTACTGTGCTGTGATCTTCTTCCTTGAGTTATTTCATATTCATAAACTTCTTAAGAGAGAGAGTTTGATCCAACATAAAATTATCCAACATTATTTGTTGGACATTTCTGTTCTCACTGAGCAGAACACACTCATTCACTGACAGAACCTGTATATGGTTATCTTCCAAAAGAGAAAAAAAAAAAACTGTTGCAAAATTATTAAGTAGTCTTGAATTATTATAATTTATGCTATACAGTAATTCAGGCCACAAATATATGAGAATTCAAGACAACTTAAAATTTCAGCCCATGAAAAATATCTGTACGTTCTTCTGAAATAGACAAAAGGAAAAGTTGAAAAATTGGAATGGAGTGTTGTGTCCGTGGCCCAAAACGAAACCTTTGAATTATGCTATCTTAATTTATGAAATTATGAAGACAGATGGAATTAAATGAAATGTATTGAAAATTAAAAATGGAATGAATTTAAATAAAATTTAATCGAATAAAAATTTTATTCTTATTTGTCTATATGTTATTAGATTTTAATATATATATATATATATATATATATTGCCTTTAGGGGGAAAAACACCCATATATTTTAGTGTAAAAGTTTTTATATTATCAATTAATAAAAAAATCATTTTAGTATCACTTTTGATATATATCAAGAATATTATTTGTTTTTGTATTATTATGATTATAAAATGGAATAGAATTGTCATTTCAGTTTATTTCCTCTCATATTAGAGGAAAGGTACACTGCATTTGTTTCATGGATTTAATTATATTTTTTGGAATAATATTTTTAAGAATATTATTATTAGAAATGTTATTTTCTTCAAATGTGTTTGATACATACTTATAATTTATGGAAAAATGTTTTTAAATTTAATTTAAAATAAATAAATAAATGAGGTTGAATAAGAAAGTGAGAAATTATTTTAAATATTTCTATAAGAATACATTCTCACCTCTTTAGGTGGGAATATAAAGATAGAAAAATATATACAATATATATTCTTGAGAATGAATTATATCTAAAACTATTTTTTAATTTCCTTATAACAAACATAGAAAAAGATATTTTCATCTTCACATTTTTAGAATCCAATAAAATTCCCGTGAAATAAACTCAAATAATAATAATTAAATACAGGTCAACTACATTATTCCATCGCGCGTGTTTTCACCACTCTATACACAAAGTCTTAAGCTTTTTGTTTTTTTATATGATTCTCACTTTCTTGTAATTACTTCTTCACTCACTCTAATTCCAAAGGGGAAATGCCCACACAAACTCTCCCTATAGCTAATCTATTAGTATCAGGAATATTCCCTGGATTAATTTTGAAGATCGAGAAAATCTAATTTAGTCATTTAGTTTTTTTTTTTTTTAATTCTTCATCCAATCAATTTTATTTATATGTTCTAATTCAATCCAACATATAAAAAGGCTTGCATTGGATCTGATTTTGATTTTAGTATTACTTTTATTTTAATTTTTGAAAATTATTAAATAAATAGTAAAATATATAATAAATGCAATAAAAATAATTAAAATGTAAAATATGTTATCTATAAGTCATTATATAACAAAAATCAATATACCTCTTCAAATATATATAGACTTTTAAAAATAAATTTACACAACTTGGTAATTACATTTATATACCTTTATACAAATAGTTACTAAAAATTATATTTATTTAAATATATTTTCCATAAAAAGTATAAATTGTTCTATAATTTTATAAATACATAATATAAGAATTAAAAATATAAACATGAATAGTATGATAAATTTATGTGTGTGCATTTAGCTTAGATCGGATGAAATCGATATTTTTAAAATTAAATTTAAAATTTAACCCAATAAAAAAAATTGTTTCATTTTGTCCAATTTTCAATCTATTTAGTTTTTTATTTTTATTTTTCGATTTTAATTGGAAACACTCCCAAAACGAAGTGACGGACTTGATAAATGTTACTTCCTCTTTTGCTCATTCATGTGGACCGTTTGGTTTAAAAGTGTGGATAGGTTAATTAAGGAAATTAGGGAAACAGAATCTCAATGGAAGAAAAAGCAAATATTGATAGAGACGTATGAGCTGGGTTCATTAATTCTATTATATGTAGGTGTTGCCGGCGGAAATAGAGAGTATCAGAGGTGATGAAGTTGTGTTCCGAGATGGCAAATCACACCCATTCGACTCAATTGTTTTCTGTACAGGCTTCAAGAGATCAACTCAAAAGTGGCTTAAGGTATGTATCATATTGATATGGCATATGTGACAATATTGGGTACCCTTTAATAATGAATACACTATCATATTCCATCTAAATTAAATTATGTTCCTTAAAGTTGGTGATGTAAGATTGGTTCACTTGGTTGAATGATTCGAAAGAAAGAAAAAAAAAAAAAAAAAAAGGTAAAAGTTGTGGATTTGATTAATCTTGTTAATAAAAAATTAAAAAATTAATAATTAACATTTATCGATAAAAATATTATAAAAAAAGTTTAGAATGACATTATAATATTAATTTGTTGTGCACAGGGGGGTGATGATCTTCTAAATGAGGATGGCTTTCCAAAGTCGTTTCCCAAATCATTGGAAAGGTCGAAACGGTTTGTATTGTGTTGGGCTGTCAAGAAGGGGTTTCTTTGGAGCTAACATGGATGCCCAGTTAGTAGCAAATGATATTGCGTCGTTAATTCCTCAAGAAGAAGGAGAAGGAATTTGTGTCATGTAATTATATATCTATTATGTGCGGGTAGATTATAAACTTGGTTGCAGAAACAGTACATGACACTTTTTTCTTCTTCTCTGTTTAGTTGCACTCATATAACTACTTAATTAAATTCTTCAATCCGAATGCGAAAAATAATAGAAAAATAAATTAAATAGATATATATTCAAATGTGAAAATAAAAAAATAAAATGAAATAATATATATTCAACTCATGTAATTAATCTGTTGTTCTAACTGTAAGGAGGCAATATAATTGGCTGTACATGAGGAATGGCAATAATTTGATGAGGAATGGCCTCAACCCAACAATAGTAAGGTAATGAAATGCTAGCTTTGCTAGACAAACGTACTGCTGACAAATTCCTCGTCTTCGAGTAAATAACTAAATATTATTAGACTGCAAGAATTTTGACACGATGCGTACAAGACACAATCCTGCAGGAATAATCCATGGAAAGAGCTACGCGAGCTACCTACTGGGTAAACGGTAGCTACTGCATATATTAGGTATTCATTAGTTTGAATTAGTCTGATAAAACTAAAACACATCAAATCAAACTAATTAAGTTGGTTTAATATGGGACTTTCGAGTTATATATATTTTTCAAACTACACTAAACTAATGAAAATTGATCATAATATATGGGTTTTTTTTTTTTCAACTAAAAAGTATTTAAAATTTCTTATTTGCTACTCAATTAATCTTTCTCCCATTGAATATCATATTTTGGAATAAAGAGTAGCATCTTCATTTGTGATTTCATACTCAAATCGGAGATCGAATTCCAAAATTTAATTAAGAGATTTAAATGTTAAATTACTTATACCAACAAATTTTGATTGGTTTATATATTTTGAGAAAATGATTTTTATAATTTGAAGTTCATGAAATATTACTCGAACCAATAATGAAAACTATATATATATATATATATATATATATAAAATTTAAAAGATAGTAATTAAAGGATAAAAATAAGCTAATTGTGATACATTAAATCATACATTTAAAGAACATTAATCCTTATTGCCTAGCTTATACTATGCGTATAGTGTCAGATCCTAATTTTGTTCGGGTCTCCCTAAAAAAAGAAACGAGAAAAAAAATATGAAAAATAAAGACTTCAAAGGGACCTAATGGACTCTTTAGGTTAGATAGCAATAGTACACACAAATAAAAGGAAAGGAATAGTCTATGCATTAATTGCACAAACAAAGCATGGATCACGAAGGGTAGGGATTGACCAATCCAGCAGTGCCATTTGGCATCGTCGTCAGAGAAGGGAGAGGGGTCTCCAAGGTACCCCCCTCATTCCTTCATTATCTCCTCCTCCATTGAGGTTCCTGGCTTCTTACCTGTGCCTTTTTGGCTGCAGAGGCACCAAGGGTTTCCCAACCCTGACGCTATTTGCAGGTTGGGCCGGATCGCTCTGTTCCAACCTAGCCCAAAAAATTATATTTCTACTATTTGCACACCTTATTTCCATACCTACACCCTTACTAGTTGGGCCTAGTCTATTTTGAACAAAATAATTTCTACTGTTTACACCATTCTTTTTCACACCTACACCCCCTAACCTCTTGGGCCTGACTTGTTCTGAATAAATTAATTACTACTAATCACAATCCCATTTTCATTCATATACCCCCTTACCTGAAGGGTATGCCCCGATTTGAAATAAAATAAGCACTAATAGCTGGATTCCCTTACTTCATGTATGCACTTTAGTATTCTTTAGTACACGCTTACATTCCTTACTCTCCATGTTGGGTCTCCAACTCGCTTGATGGTGTTTCAATAACGTGTTACTAAATTTGGTAAATGTCATGTTGGGTTCCTGACTTGCTTGACACAAAGTTTACCACAAATGCAAAATATTTATTAAAAAAAACTTAAAATACTCAAATAAATGATCACTTAATTCTCTTTTTTTCCCACAAAAATTACACATTACTCGAGGTCACTTCAAGGTAAGCCATTCTCTCTACTTTTTCTCAAACTTCAACGTCGATTCAAGGTCCAACATCTTAACGATTCTTTGTCGTGCAATTAAAACAAATCTTTCGAAAAAGATAAAGTCAGCCCAACACACAAGTTATTTTCTATCAAAGGTCTATTGAAAATATCTTTTAATGGATAGGTACTAAGTTTTCACTTTTTAGCATTTAATTAATAAATTTTGTAAAAAAATCCTTATAACATTTAAGTGGATATAAATTTAATATGACCAAATTTATATCCACTTAAATGGATTTAATCTTGAATCTAAATTATTTTTTTAAAAAAATATGCATATAGATTTAAGATCTAATCTTTAAATAGATATAAATTGGATATAAATTTGATTCTTAAAAGTCCAATCCATGTTCACCCCTAATTGCATTTAGTCACAATATTAAATCATGAGCACATTCACTCATTTGCACAACAATATCATTACATGAGTGAAGTACTACTACGTGTAGTGTCGTAGTGTGAGAGCCATCCAGAAGTTAAAAATCAGGAATGTTACAAATAATATCAAAGCAAATCTTTCTCCCAGTACAGTATGGTTCGAGGATGAACCAGGCGAAAGTTGGTTGACATGTAACACCCCGATGAATCACTCCAAAAAGAGAGGGATTTGTAGGTTGTGCAGGTATGAGACTATATAATTGAGGATGGTTTAAAGAAATTAATTGGTACTACCTATACCAACAATATGCATCTACTTTTCGAAAAGTTTCCTTAAAAGCATTTGAGTGAAAACAAAATATGTTGAAAAGTTTTGTGTTGATTGGTGGGTTAGTCATTGATACTTGAAGAAGATAGAGTTGGTTTTCGAGGTCTCAGAAAAGACAACCTACATAGAGTTCTGACCGGTGGAGGTTCTGACCAACATGGACGTTGAGTTAAGTGTCACCGCGTAAAATGTCGTAATGTCAGAGCCATCGTGGAAATTAGGGATGTTATAAGTATTGGTCTCAACACCATTGCTAATAATCCCTAACAAGTGGCTAGAGTTTTTTCCTCCTAAAATTGTTCTTCTCATGAAAGCACGTTTCCATTGTACAATTGCATACAAAATTCACAACAAAAACTTTTCATTTTTGTTGTAGCATAGCTAGGGGTTGCAAACAAAATCTAAACTGGAAGTTTGTGTTATAGATTTTGTACGCGGAAACACATTTTCATTTTTGATTTTGTATCCATTGCCTGTACTACAATAAAAATATGTTTTCATTGTGGATTTTGTAGTACTAAAATAGAAATGTATTTTTGTTGTTGTATAGGATGTTCATACAAAATGTAAACTAGAAACATATTTTTGTGTGAAAAAATAATAATGGAAATGTGTTTTCACATACAAAATTTACAACGAAAATACATTTTCGTCGTAGATTTTGTATACATCCCTTGTATTACAATGAAATCATCATTTCGTTGTATCCGAATAAAAAGGAGGGGAAGAGAAAGCAATGGTGGGATTTGAATCGAATGATAGAAAGGTCTTTCATATTTGTTTTTAATATTTGTAGGGATGAATAACAAAAGTTGTAGGAATCAATAACAACTTCCTAAATTGATATCAAAGATTAACGAGTTTGTGGACTTCGTGACAACGTGAATTCGTTTAACGTCATTCTTTAATTTGCATTGATTAATTGACTTCCTCAGTCAGGCCTGGCCCTGGGGCAGGGCGAGCAGGGCGTCCGCCCAGGGCCCAAAAATTTTTGCGCTGGTAGTTTAAGTAAAAAAAATTTATTAAAAAAAAAATAAAAACAAAACCTATGTTAGGGTCCATTTTGTGTGTTAGAAGTCCATTTTTTCCATCTCTTAATTTTAATATTATTTGCATTTCAAAAAATTTGTGTATTAGATGTCCATTTTTTCCATCCCTGAGTTTTAATATTATTTGTATTTCAAAAAATTTAAGTGTCAGGGGCCCATTTTTTTCCATCCGTTAGTTTTAATATTATTTGTATTTCAAAAAATTTATATGTTAGGATCCATTTTTTGTGTGTTAGAGACCCATTTTTTTTATCCCTTAATTTTAATATTATTTGTATTTCAAAAAATTTGTGTGTTAAGGGCCTATTTTTTTCATCACTTAATTTTAATATTATTTGTATTTTAAAAAATTTGTATGTTAAGGCCCATTTTTTTCATCCCTTAGTTTTAATATTATTTGTATTTCAAAAAAAATATATGTTAGGAATCCATTTTTTTCACTTTGTCCTGGACTAAAGAATTTTCAGGACCAGCCCTGTCCTCAGTTACCTTAAACAGAAACCCAACAACCTATTAAAGGAAAAAATTAAGGAGTTGGAAAATATAGCTCGATGATTTCGTCAAATGTATTATTACATCTGGATCTGGTTTTATTATAAGATTGTTTTAAGTTCTGCAGAAAAGTTAAGAATTTTCTTAATTTCCATTATTTAAGAATTAGTTTGAGTACTATTTATTCAATGAACAGAATGCATTTCACTTTATTTTTCTTTTAACCTTTGTTTCTTTTCCTTTTCTTTATTTGTAGCATATATACCTGTAGAATTACAACTTGTGGTTTTTTTAAAATGATTAATTTCCCAGTGTTTCCAAATCACAAAAACACGCGCTTGTGGTTAAACTGCAAAAAAAAATTATTGTTTTGAAGAACAAGCCTTTCAGTTTGTCATGATTTGTATTTATCAAAGGGAGACAGCTTTACATTGACTCAATTAATGTACATAGGTTGGACAATTTCGGGGGGCTTCAAAATTCCAGCATGCATGCGTGCCAGTCCTAAGGGACTGACCAAATTAAGACCAAGTTAGAAACCTTCACACGCAAGCAGCATTGAGATTGTTTCACTTTTATTTGTAGCTTTTGAGTTGCTTGTAAAGGGGCCAGCAAGCAGAATCAGGTTCCTTTTAGTTAGCATGCTCAGTAGGAGACACTTGCTTTCATGGTAACTTTTTTAGGTATCAAGATTCAAGAGTAGTGTCCCGGCAATTCAAGAATAAGATTTAAACCAGTGAAAATAAAAAGACTTTTCTAACTAACTAAAACCCCCTTCCAAGCTAACACTAATAATTATGCATCTTAGTTATTAGGATATTGATTAAGATTTAAGAAACTAAAAAAATGTACAAATTATAAGAAAACGTCAAAAAATCATAAATAATATCATTTTGTGTGTTTTTATAAATTTTTTTTGTCATTTTGGTTCTTTAATCAATCCTAAAAATAAGGTTAGCATTATTCATGTGTTTAAGCATTGTTTGTGACCATGCACGTCAGTCAAACACAAAAATTTCTACTTTGGTTGGTAGATCAATTGAATGGATTTAAATGTTTGAACTAACAGAAAACAAATTAAGAGGCAATCAAATAAATGATCAACTATTGTTTTTCTTGATTGCTATCATGCATGGAAAAAAGGAAAGTACTCTTGCTTCCTCGATGTAAATTACCGACATTTCTTCTGTTTTCTAGATAATGTCATTTAGTATTTTCATTGTGTTTTGTTTTCGTTCTATCTCTAGCATATATGCTCCTTTTTTTAGTAAATAAAAGTAATTAACTTAATTAGTGACAAAGGTATTGAGATAGTTTTCTCGAAGTCCTAAATTCAACCTTCATATTGTTGTCTTTATACACACACACACAAAAGAAAAAGAGTAAGCAACCAAGTTAGTATACTATTATAGTAATCAATTGTATTTTTTGCATTAAAATAGCAATTAAATTTACTTTGAATTATTTTGAGTTTGCAATTGTTTTAAGTTTATTGGTTATGTTGACGATTTGTCCTAAAAACCGCAATTATTGGCTATCACTTTCTTTCTTTTTTCTCCAAAAGATAACTTTCCCAGCTCACATCTCTTTATCGTTGCCATCGTCTATCTTATGAATGTATAATATATAGGACTAATAATAGATCGAGAAATGCTAATTGTACGTTAAATTTTGTATAGTATTTTATAATACAAATATATGTAAATATCATAAATAACGTGATGGAAAAATAAAGAAAAGATAATAAAATAAAACTTTCATAAAATCCATTATATAAATAATATAACTATTTTTTGTCGTCAAATAATATAGCTCTATTATATCACCATCACTATTAGATACAATTTCCAAATTTCTACTGTTCAAGTTGGGCCTTACTTTCTATTGTTTGTTTACTTTATCTCACTTTCAAGTTTCAACTCGAGAAAGCTACGTGAGAATTAAAGCACAAATTTTTTGAAGTGTAAACCATATATGCATAGCAAAACCTCAAATATCATAAACTGTCCTAAAAATTCAAAGGCACAACTTACATTTCCCAAAAGCAAACGTGTTTATCATTTATATCTTTACTTCGGAGATAACTTGATTAAGGATCGATAGACATGCTCAATATGGACAACTCTTCTAAATTCTAATTCTTGATGTTAAAAAACGTGCATATCGTTTTTCTATGCCCAAAGATTTTGTCGATTATTTATATGTATTAGCTAGAAGAAATACGAATTTCTCAATTACATAAAAAACGCATTTCTCATTAACATTACCATCAAAATCACGAGGAGAAATTAAGGAATCAAATTTGATTATTTTTTAAAAAAGGAAAAACTATAAGGAATCCAACTAGGAAAAAAAGAGGAACGATAGCAAGGATATATAGAATTCCTTTAATTAAACAATGATAGACCAGATGATTATGATGCTTTATAAGGTAAGGGGGTTTTAGATCTTTAGCTTAATTAAAAAAATAACTTTAATAATAAAGTCCAAATTATTTGACAGTTATTTTAGTTTATAGAACAAATAAAGAGAGGAGAGAGAGAGAATGAGTTGATTTTTTAAAGTTATTTTACCTTATTATTTTTATGAAATAGAAGTATGTTTTTTCCTTTTCTTTTATGAGAATTAAGATGGTTAATCTTTTAAGATTTTTTCAAAAAATCATTTGGTCCAAATCTCGTTAAACAATTCAAATTTCCATTATGGAAAATGTTTTTACTATATACATAGTTAAATATGAGTTAGTTGAACATGATATATGAATATTATAAAACTCATGATACCGAGTTTAATTTATATGCATAAAAATAGTTAGAATTGACAGATCAAATTTAAATTGAGTATATTAAATTATTATCAATTAACCTTATTTTTTTATTAAATAAATATTTTATTTACCGATATATTAATAATGTGTCTTTCTTTATTTGTTGCATTCAGGTTTAAAAAGCCAGAAAAAATGTCATTTTCTTAATTTATTATAAATAATTTGTTGTAGTATTACTTGTTTTGTTTTTCCGGCCATAGGTCTCATACTTTGGAAGCCATTTTGTTTAGAGTAATATTATATAACATTTTTTCCCTCTCTATCTCTCATTTTCTATCAAATTATATCATTTATCATATTTATGTTTCTCTTTTTTTGTCTCTCAAGATTTCTATTAGTAAAAGGGGTGTTCAAAAGATCTTTATTCTTTTGTTTAAGACAATGTAAATACATTTATAAAAAAATTAGAACCTTAGTTCACTTTGGAAGACCCACCCTTTCTCTAAACTGGACCTCTTAATTTGGTGTTGTAATTTTATTTCTAATTCAATTTTGACGAATGTTTATTAAGATATATTGACTTTTGAGTTCACCAAGGTTCAAGATCCTTTAGTGACTCTGAATTCTCTAGTAAGGTTGAGAATATGGTTGATAACTTAGATACTTTGTATACTAAAATCAATATCTACACTGGGTAGGATAAATAATCATGTAATATGAATGAATTTGAGGCTGAAAATTTACTTGCAAAATTTAAGAAGATTAAAGTAGTTATATTGTAAAATAAGTAATTTTATCATACATAACAATATATATATAATTAAATGACATTATAAAAAATTATTTATACTCTCAATATATATAAATGAAATCCCTAATCTATTTATTTTCTAATATATTAATTTTACATCTAATATAATTACATGTTTTTATTCATAAAAAATATTAGCTATATATGTAAATGAATTTTCTGTATTAATAAGTCATACTAGTATTTTATTTTTCCTGGTCCCCCTAGCTTGAGCCAGAAGAAGTACTGCAGCGCCCCTGGCTAGTTACTACTGTATTATTATTATTATTATTATTATTATTATTATTATTATTATTATTATATATAGTAATAGGTTGTCATCACTTGGGTTTTAAGTTAATTACTCTTGTGTTCATATTCCCTGGCCTTAGTTTCCTAATAAGAATAGAAGGATCCAGAAGAAGAATGCAGCAGGGAGAGAAGCAGAGAGTGATAATAGTGGGAGCAGGCCCTTCGGGGCTCTCCGCCGCAGCATGCTTCACGAAACACTCGATTCCGTACATAATCCTGGAGAGGGAAGACTGTTCCGCTTCCCTGTGGAAGAAATATTCCTACGACCGCCTCCACCTCCACCTCAGGAAACAGTACTGCCAGCTTCCCCACAAACCCTTCCCACCCTCTTTCCCTCCCTACGTTCCCAAGAACCAGTTCTTGCAGTACCTCGACGACTACGTCTCCCACTTCGGAATCACGCCGCTGTACCGGAGAACCGTGGAGCTGGCGGAGTACGACCAGGGTTGCCACAACTGGAGGCTGAGGGCGCTGAACGGGGAGTCCGGTGAGGTAGAGGAGTACCGTGGGAGGTTTCTGGTGGTGGCCACTGGGGAAGCGAGTGACCCTTTTGTGCCGGAGGTGGAAGGCCTGAGTGGCTTCCCTGGAAAGCTGATTCATTCCACTGGGTTTAGTTCTGGGAAGGAGTTCAAAGATGAGCATGTTCTGGTTGTTGGATCGGGGAATTCTGGCATGGAAATCGCATTGGACCTTGTCAACCATGGTGCCAAAACCTCTATTCTCGTTAGAAGCCCGGTACGTAATTCATTCATACATCGCATAATCTTAATTAATCTTGTACTCCTTTATAGACTTAAGGTCGTCAAGCAAGCTTTTTGTTTTGCATCAGTCATGAGCGTGTATTATAAGACAACAGATTACGCTTAATTAATTGCAGTTTTGGGTTCTTTGTTTTCTTAATTTCTCCAAGTTCATTCTTTAATTTGTTTTTCACAAATTTGATCTCATTATTTAAAAAAAATTATGCATTAATAATATACAATAATTTTATATTATCATTCAATTACAAATTAACTATTATATTTATGATAAATTTATTAAATTTTACCGTTATCTTAACAATTAGGGTCCATGTTGATTTCAGATTAATTAATAGCTAGTATAAAAGTTTTTAAACTACAAAAGGAAAAAATTTAAGCTAATAATGCATTACCATTAAATTACTGGTTTTGCTTATAAAAAAATAAATTCCTGATTTAATTGTGCAATTTTAGTTTTTGTTAGCATCTAGTAATATTTTGATGGGTTCTGTAAAACAAAAAAAGTAATATTTGATGGGGAGGTTGATGTGGTACTTACTCTAATGTATTATGGTGTCAACACATTTATCATATTAGTATTTTTTTTATTGAATATTGAACGTTAAGTCAGTAGATAAATTAAAATTGTATAATTAAAATAATGTGATCAAATTTAAAAAAATAAGTAAAGGAACTAAATTTGTGAAATTGAAAAACAATAAAATTAAAAGTGCAATTAAGGTAAAGCTTAAAATAAGTAGAAAAAAAATATTAAAAAGTCATAGAGTCGTTTTCAGGAGTTTAGTATAAAGTGTTTTCAATAACTTCTTAGTTTGACTTTTTTGTTCTCTCGTATTGGTTATGAATTGACGTGGAAAAAAATAACTACTAAGGACATTTATATTGGTCATTATGGATTTGGTTAGATCTGTTATTGACTTAAACGAGTTGTGGTTTGCTTGTTACACGTTCTAATACGGTGCATATTAATGCAATAATGCAATGAACAGGTTCATTTTCTATCAAGGGAGATGGTGAGTTTGGGGTTGTTTCTGTTGAAGTATTTGTCGTTGAGCACCGTGGACTCGCTGATGGTGATGCTTAGCACAATGGTTTACGGGGATGTGACCAAATATGGGGTTGCAAGACCCAATGAGGGTCCCTTTTATATGAAGGTCAAGTATGGAAAGTACCCAGTTATTGACGTTGGAACCTATAAAAAAATCAAGTCTGGAGAATTAAAGGTACGTTTTAAAGATAACCTTTAATTGGTAAGTGTAACATAGGTTTTACAAGTTGTTCAAACCTCAATTAAAGCGAAAAATTGCCAAATACCTGCATGGTTTTAACTTTTTTTCTTCATTTTTAAATCATTATTAGTATCTGTAATTTTCATATTGAAAACAATTATTTTTAATTTATTAATAAAAAGTTACTATAGTTTTTATTACATAAAAAATTTATAATTCAAAACTAAACTGACATAAAAATAAGTCACAGAAAGATATGCAGAACAAGAAAGAACTTTTATCTCCTCACTCATTTTAAGTAAAAGTCAGGCTCAAAAGAGAGAAAACAGATAAAATAGACAGTGGACTAAATGAGAGCGTAATAAAATTAATATTATTATAATATATTAGTTTACTATATTACTTTAATGATAAAAAATAATTAAAACATGAGTTATTTATTTTTTGATTTAATTTTTATTTTTTGATAATGTTACTAACTGAAATATGAGAGAGAGATATTAATAGAAAAAAATATAATTTAGTTTAACTAATATAACTATATTTTTAAAATTAAAATATTTAATAATATTTTAGCATTTCACTTTTTTTTCTGTCCTTGAATGCACATCAAATGCAGTCTTATACACTTTAGTAAGGTGAAGTGTTTCATTTTCGTGCTAGCTAGAATAAAACAATAACTCGCTTAAGATTCATATCACGAATAAGGATAGCTTCACACATGTTATTCACCAACTTTATCCCGGGAAAGTGCTAGAACTAGGTGCACCGTAATGTTTTTGTTACGTATAGGTTTTGCCAGCAGAAATAGAAAGCGTAAGAGGCAAGGATGTCCTATTCAAGAATGGTGAGTTGCACCCATTTGACTCCATTGTTTTCTGCACCGGCTTCAAGAGATCAACCAACAAGTGGCTTAAGGTTTGCAATTCAATTTTTATTATGTAATATAGGAAGAAAAAACAAATTGAACTTAAAACACAAAAATCATGTGAGCATGCATTATTTATTTAGAAAAACTAATTATGCATTTAACATAAAATAATTTTATTTTATTATTTAATTATAAATCATTATATAAAATAAAATTATTAACTTTTATAATATTTTTAAAAAAAATTACACTAATAATAATTTTTAATTTAACTCACAGTGCAAGATTTAATCTTGCACTAATAATAATGTACAATCATTAAACTCTTATTTATATACATAAGACATATCAATTTGTTTTCAAATTTATAAATTTTGGTTACTTTAATTATAAAAACTTTCAATTTCAATAAAATTGTTAAATTAACAAAAAAAAAAAAGTTGTCATGCATGCTATGCTTTTGAGACCTGTTATGATATGATCCAGTCTTATATACATGTGTCATTGTTAATTAATGATATAATAACTAATTAACAAGTAATTAACAATGAATGAATTGTATATGTTTGTGGGCAGGGGGATGATTACCTTCTGAATGATGATGGTCTTCCGAAGCCGAGTTACCCGATCCATTGGAAGGGAAATAATGGTTTGTATTGCGTTGGGCTATCAAGGAGAGGCTTCTATGGCGCTGCCGCAGATGCTGAAAATATAGCAAATGATGTAAGCTCCTTCACGCAACATTCATGTCCCTGAGAAGTGACAACAAACTACAAGACCAACGATAGTTTTGCTGTAGTAAGTTTTTGAAACATAATTATTACGAGACACATCGTGGATTCGCAGATTGTCCTGCTTGTTGTTTTGCTGCCATTGCTGCTAGCTAGAGGGACAAGAATATAATCTGCAAATAATACTATAGGCTCAGTACATTTATGTGTAATCGTTAATCTCAGTATATTAAGAGTCTCCAACAATTAATTATTTATAAATGTCAATACTTGTTGTAATTTTTTATGAAGAAGGATTCACTTATTTTAAGTGTAAAGTTACCCTTTATTATTGTTATTCATTTTTTTTTAAGATTTAATGGTTGTAACAACTAATTAATATTAATCATTAAATCTTAAAAAATGAATTGTGAGATAAGGAGCAACTCTAATGGATCTCTCTATTTTTTATTGCCTCATTTGCTTTTTTTAAATTGGAGTGTTTTTCAATTGTTACGGTTCTCCGTTCTCGTTTTGAACGGAGGTTGGAACCTAAACGTAGATACTAGTACTACTTCCGTTTTTATATAAACATCCTCCTTGTCTTATAAAAGAATTGTTAAATGAAAAGTAAGACTTTTAATATCTTAAAAATTTAAAACGCATTTAGTACCTATCATATAATTTTTTTTTATATAAATCTTCCTCCTATCTTATATAAAAAAGTGTTAAATTTAATATCTTCAAAGTTAAAAATTAAAATAAGTTTTTAAAATTTAAAACGCATTTATGTACCTATCATATGAAAAAAAAAAGAGGAATAATAAGATTTAGGATTATTCTCCAAAGATGTCTCATAAAAAAAATGGGATTAATAGAAGGATACTAAGTTGTCTTTGCAACCAACAAACAAGAAGGAGATGATAGATAAATAATTAATATCTATTTGTGACTTGATGGGATAAAAGAGAAATATAGAGGGAAATGAAAAATGATAGATGTTAATATATAGGATGGGTGTAAAAAAATAAGACTCTAAGAAACATAAGGCAAAGATATGACTCATTAAAATTTAATTCTTCAATCTTTTAATTATTATACACTCATATATTTGCCCTTCATTACTGGACAAAATCAATTTACATTGGGCAGTCTGACCCAACAACTGTTTAATTTTATCAATTTCCTACTCCACAAAATAATAATTTATCCACTATAGGCACCTTGGTTCTACTCCTTTCGTTATCTTTTCTTACTTGGATTGGATACTTTCTGGGCTGGATGAGCAGATCCATTCTGTGTCTTGCAACCAGATTGCCCTTGGTCCAGTCTCTCTTCTAATTTTGGATCATTTTTATGTTGCTGTGAAATTGTGCTCCAATCTTCTCACGTATAAAATTGCTACGGAATCCAGATCAATGATACCGTCTAACAGCATCCTATATACTACTGACAACAATAAAAATGATGATGATATTAACGTTAGCTGCGTGGATGAAAAGTGCGTTTGATATAACATAAACATCAATCACTAATCAGGATTACATCGTGTTTGCGAGACCTGAGAACCAAATCAAAGTGATCAGAAACGGTCGGGCGGCGAAAGGAAAAGTTTTAGGAACACTTCATCCAGGTAGGACTTGTTCTTTAACATAACTATATCAAACCAATTTGGCTTGAGGGAAAAGTGTTGAAGAATCTCTTTTTTATATCATAAATATCCTCTATTCTTGTCAGAATGACTCGAGTTTGTTAAGGCTAATTTTTTTAAGAGAATTGGCTAATGCTATTATTGATAATAAAATTGTACTTTTAAGTGGTTAGTATAATTATATATCTGGTACTCAAACTTGACTTCATTAATTTAGCTTAAATAACTCTCTATTAGTTTATTCATGCATGCATTTAGTAGTAAAAAAGACATCTCTTTTTTCAGATTATTTCTCAAACATAACCCATGTTATTTATTTTATTTTTTAATGGAAATAATTTTAAATTTTTAAGAGAGTATGAAATGTATTCTTAAATTTATTTTGATTATGAATCTTATATTAAAATACGTGTTTAATATATGGATTTGATTTTAATAGTAAATCAAACCGCCTTTATTTTTTCCCTCATGAGTTGGAATGTCATCAAAGGACTTTATGTAAAAGAAAATATTTGAAGAACACCCATAATATTATCTAACATTGAGAGAGATAATTATAAGTATAATAGGATATATGGTACGATAGAAAGATGAAGATAAAGAGAAATGAATTGTGTTGGTAGAATGTTTAAAATTAAAATATGTTCATGTATTACTACTCTTATGTAAATACATGGGGCTATTAAAATTCACATAAGATATCTCAGTGATCTTCTATATAATGTTCGATCGTATATCAAATAACATTACATCCGAAGGAAGAAACTTGTGAGAGAGAAAAAACTATACAAAGAAACATTATATGTGATTGATAAAACAAATTGTTTAACTGGCCAGTGGAGAGTTCCAAATTTAACTTGAAGAGTAAATTAATTTTAATGACTTGTTTGATTACATTCAAAAAAAAGTTTGCATATAAAAAAATCATCTTAATCATTTTATAAAAGTAAGAGTTGGGTTATTTTTACAAACTCAATTTGTAAACTTAAATCTAAAACAAACTTAAATTTGTAAATTTTAATAAAAAAAACCTGCAATCGCACTCCTTTCTAAAATTGTATTTCTCTTACTTCTCCTAAACTCTTACCATTCCTATAAGTGTTGATTTTTATTGGCCGCTATCACTCTATATTTTTTTAAACAAAATTACTCCCTCTGACGTCAAATATACGAAGAAAAAAATACATTTTTTTTTGTCTTAAATATTAGAAAAATATAACTAAATTTTATCTTATTTAATATTATTATTTTTAAAATTTTTTTCATTTAATTGAGGTATTAATTTTAATAATTTTTTATATTTTTAATATCAAGTTTTAATAAAGGATAAATTAAAAAAAATCTTTTTATATTTGAGACCAAATAGTGGCACTGTATACTTAGATCATATTAGTGTGGCTAAAGTTCTTGTTCTTTTATTCTTTTGAAATCTATGAGTTTGGTTTTTTTCAAATTTCAAAAAAATATTCAAGCATTTCAATTGATACAATTTAAAATAAATAACATTAATATCTGATGAAATAAAATATTTTATTTCACTGAACACTTAAAAAGGTTATTATAATAATATGATAACGCTATTTGACTTGCGTAAGATTTACAATTTTCACTCTCTCTCTTCCATAATTTTTTTTCTTAGTTTGATCGTAACATCATTTCAATCAATACAATTAAAAATAAATAACATTAATATTTAATATAATTTTGAAATATTTTTTATTTAACTTAAAAATTAAAAGATTATTAAAATAATATTATAATGCTACAGTAAAAAATATTGTAATGCTATCGATTTATGGTTCTATTCCATTAAGATTTTCTCATCTTTATTTGACTAAGACGTTTGTTTTAAATGTCATTGGTTAATTTTTTTGGCTCTTGACCACTACGACTCTATACTGAAGTTAGATCATACTAGCGTGGCTAAAAACATTTCTCTCTTGTTTATTATTTCTAAACCTATGAATTTAACTTTTTTGGAATTAAAAAACCACTCAAGCATTTCAATTGATACAATTAAAGTATAAAAACATTAACATTTAGTAGGGTTAAAAAATATATTTAATTTACCTATTAAAATATTGTTAAAATAATATTATAACCCTATTTGACTAACTTTTTTTAGAGACTAAATTCTCTCTCTTTCTATTATTCTTTTAAAATCTATGAGTTCGGTTTTTTCAATTTTTTTAAATAAATACTTAAGAATTTCAATTGATACAACTAAAAAATTAATATCTAATGAATTAAAATATTTAATTTAATTTAATTTAATTATTAAAATGGTTATTAAATAATATTATAACTCTATAATTGACTTGTATAAGAATTACGATTTTCACTTTTTTTCCTCTCTCTCTTATTAAATTTTTTTCATCTTTGTTTGATCCGTCATTTCAAATTTCAATTAATAAAATCAAAAATAAATAACATTAATATTTAATAGAATCTTGAAATATATTTTTTATTTAACTTAACAATTAAAAGGTTATTAAAATAATATTATAATGCTATTGATCTACGGTTCTCTCTCCCATTAAGGTTTTTTCATCTTTGTTTGACTAGAACTGTTATAAATGTCCTTGATTTTTTTTTTCTCTTGATCACTACCACTCTGTACTGAAGTTAGATCATACTAGCGTGGCTAAATTTTTTCTCTCTTGTTTATTCTTTTTTTTAAGCACTTATTTATTATTTCTAAACTTATGAATTCAACTTTTTTGGAATTAAAAAACCACTCAAGCATTGCAATTAATACAATTGAAAAAATAACTTTAATAATAAAGTTTAAATTATTTGACATTTGTTTTAGTTTAACTATTAAAAGGTTGTTAAAACAATATTATAACACTATTTGATTAACTTTTTTTGTGACACAAGTGCGATTTCTAAATTTTTTTTTGTGACAGATAGAAAGGATATATATATATATATATATATATATATATATATATATATATATATATATATTAGTGAAATGGTCATTTTGTGATACTAGAAAGAAAAAATATTGAGAATTAAAATTTATTATGAATGATCAATATTAAAACATACTAGTCACTCACTTGAGCTTTTAAAAAGTCACAATATTCCACCGCCCATTCTCATATAGAAATAGTCCTCCACTAGATATGTCTCTCATAGCATTTTGAAATATTCTTTTAAATTATTTGTTTTTAATTATTAATAATTTTAAGTAATTGGAAGATATATATATATATATATAATGTTAATATTATGTTTTAAGTTATTGTTTTTTATAATATAAACTCTTATGATTGATTTGATAATATTTTATATACATCAAATATTTAATCAATTGTTTTTTCATAATAAAAAACTTTATTTCATTTTTTTAAACCTATTTCTGTGTGATTTTTATATCTTCACTTTGGCATATGAAAGCTTATACAATATATTGACTTGAACATTTTATATATATTTTCATTCTTGTGGATTTTGGTATATCTTTATTAAGTATATGATGCATTTTGCAATATATATATATATATATATATATATATATATATTAATATTTAATCCTAGAATCAGTAGAGTCGATCTAGTAACATGAAAACTTGAATAGTATATATAAGATCCTATATAGCTTTGAGTCTCAATGGGACCATTGTAAAAAAATGTTTAATCTCTACTTGTTTTAAAGATAGAAAAAAAATCCTCTAAATTCTAATAAAAACCATATATTTTAACACAAGATACGGCTAAGATTAAGTTAAACACACATTTTTAATCATACTCAAATAGTTGAAATTTAATATCATCAAAATTAATTCTACCAAATTTTAAAATAAACACATACTTGTTTTAAATGTAGTAAATGGTCATCATTTAAAGACCCAAGTTGCAAATATGAATAATATTTTAAAGAGTTGTTGATCAGGTATAGGTATAAAAATAGAAAGCGTCTCAGGATATATTATCCTTGTATATTCTAACAAAAAGAGTAATACTAGATTACGTACAAATAGTGATAATAATAATTTTTAAAATGCTAAAAATAGTATTTCACTTTGAAAATTATGATTAAGCAATAATTTTTGAAGTTGTTGGTACGTAGCATGCATGGATTGATTAATATTATTACAAGAATGAAAATGAAGATGATAAACTTGAATGAAGAGATTGAAAGTGAAAAGAAAGAAAAGGAAATAGTGATGCAGGCAGGAGGAAGCCATAATAGCCTGAACTGAACGGTGTGAATGGGGTGGCCGTACAAGCTTTCTGCAATCACTGACGCTGACTCTGCATGCAAAGTACTCTACTCGCATGCCCTCACTTACGCCATCTTTCTCTATCTCTCTCATCTTAATTTATGATTAATATCTCAAAACTAAAACTAACTAACTGAAATTAACGGTCACGGTTAAGCTGTGAAACTAGACGCGAAAAGAGACGAAGCAAGGTGGTGGAACGAACGCAGGCCAAAGTAATAGGAGCGATAAAATGAATCAAACACCTCTCAGCACCTCGATTGTATCGGCGCAGGTTAGCAAGAGGTGTAGTGAGGGTGTACAAGTAGTAGTGAGTGATGTACGGTTATTGTTGTGACTTATGAGAAGAAACTGCGAAACGACTCATCTCATCTCATGGGAACAATAAAAGCAAAGGGGTCTTGCTTTGCAGGGGTAATGTACTACTACTCCACGAGGCACTCTCTCTCTCTCTCTATCTCTAGACCTCTATTTCTTACCTTGCACCTGCGCGTACCGGAACACGCCACGTTCTTCGCTACTACTACCCCTTGAGTTGGGGGCGTTACCCCAACCTGGCATCATGGCAATGGAGGGTGAGTTAGTGTACTTACTTCTTTCTTTAGAAAGAGAAATTTCATAGTGTGAAACAAACTTCAATTCAATCAAATTGTGTGAAACGTTTTTCTCTCTTATTATTTTTTTTCAATTTAACATTTATTATTTATTCATTTTGGAACAGGACACGCCTCGCTCGCTCTACTTAAACCTCACTTGTCCTTTCTTCTTTCTCTCGTTCTTCTTCTCTCAGTACACCTCTCTCTAATTTCTCCGTTTCTTTTTGTTTTATCCGCCTTCCTTCTTCTTCTTGTTCAATGAGAGACATGGACTCTCCAGACACAAAACAAGGCCTTCCCTCTAAAAAAGGTAACTAATTCCTAGCTTTCTTTCAATTTGGATTCATTATCTGTTTCTCTTACATTGCTTCAATAGAATAGTGCTACCTTTTTTTTATTCTATGGATGTGGATTTAACATGACAAATACTTTTTACAATCGGTGGGTGGAAGTCAACAACTATTATTAAGTGTTTTAAATGTCTTATATGTTTGATGTTTTTTTTTTTTTGTGCTGGTTTGGTAGATGGTTAATCGGTCCTTGGTTAATTTTCGTCTAGGATCAGTCTCGTAAATTTATACTCTTGTTCATGGATCGGGTTTTTCTTTTTGTTAATTATTAATTTTTCATTTTTTTGTTTGTTTGTTATGATTTTACAGGTGTGAAAGATAGTTTGTACACTGAACTGTGGCGTGCATGTGCTGGGTCATTCGTTTATGTTCCTCGCGATAAAGAGAGGGTTTTCTACTTCCCTCAAGGCCACCTGGAGCAGGTTAATTCAATCTTCATTCTCTATTACTTAATTTACTACTTGTTCTTTTAATCTTGTTCTGAATTCTACTATTTTATTGTGTGAATCGATCTTTTATGTGGAATGTAGAATGAAGATGGTCATTTCCAAGGTTGTCATGCATGCATTGTTACATTTAATTTTTTTTATCATGCTGAATTATTCTTAATGTTTTGGATTATCAAAATAATCTTATAATGTTATTTTGATTAATTAACTTATTTTACAAAACTAATGTATCTCTTAAATTTATAAGATTTTACGGTTTTCTTATTTTTCTCACCCAATTTCGACGTTCTAGTCTCTGTTTTTCTAGGAATCTCTTGTGGCATATGCTCTTGTTCTCTTTGTTGGGTTTGATTATCAAATAAAACTATGCAAAGAAACGTTTATATGTGCATGATACAGCATTTTGTTTCTTGATTTTTTGCTTTGGAAATTGTAAATAACCTATGCATCGTTACAAATGGATTTCCAAACACACCTTTTGTCTATATCTGTTGTACTCGGTGTGTGTTTCATTACAATTTCTTACTAAAATAATTTCTCGTTTTTCAAAAGTTTTCTAAAAGAACTGATAAAAACAAATGATTATTTTCTTAAAATAAATTGAATAAAAAATGTATATAAATGACTATAGTGTGGCTAAAGTTTTTTTTAAAAAAAAATCTATATGAGTTCAACTTTTTAATTTTTTTAAAAAATACTCAAGCATTTCAATTGACATGCACGACTTAAAATAAATAACATTAATACTTAATGATTTTTAAAAATATTTTTTTATTTAACTTAACTATTAATTAAAAGAGTTATTAAAATAATACCGCAATGCCCTTTGACTAATTTAAAATTTATTGAATTTCTCTCTCTTCTATTAAGATTTTTTTATCTCTATTTCATAGTGACGTCATTTCAATTGATACGATTAAAAACAAATGACGTTAATATTGGATGAATTTTTAAAATATTTTTTTACTTAACTATTAAAAAGATTAATAAACAATATTTTAATACTTTAATGTAATATTTAAGATTTTTATCTCTCTCTTCTATTAAGATTTTTTTCATCTTTATTTTATCGTAACGTCATTTCAATTGATACGATTAAAAACAAATGACGTTAATATTAGATGAATTTTTAAAATATTTTTTACTTGACTATTAAAAAGATTAATAAATAATATTGTAATA
>PYAF01001667.1:3859832-3894759 GCA_007407185.1 Glycine tomentella | reverse complement strand
TTACAATATTATTTTAATAACCCTTTCAATTTATACGATTAAAAATAAATAACATTAATATTTAATGGGTTTTCAAAATATTTTTTTATTTAACTTGACTATTAGAAGGATAATTAAAATTATATTGCAACACTATGTGACTAATGTAAGATTTATAATTTTTCACATTATTTTACGGTGACATCATTTCAATTGATACTAATAAAAAAATGACTCTTGTAAAAAAAAATGACATTATTATTTAATAGATAGATTTTTTAAATAATTTTTTATTCAACTTAACTATTAAAAGTCTTACTAAAATAATATTATAAAAATATTTGACTAATATGTACAATTTTCTCTTTCTTTTTTTATTAAAATTTTCTCATTTTTGTTTGATCAAGGAATTATTTTAATTAATACAATTAAAAATAAATAACATTAATATTTAAATGATTTTTTATAATATTTTTATCAACTTGACTATTAAAAGGGTTATTAAAATAATATTGTAATGCATTGAGGCTTAGCTTTCATCAAAGCTTCTATTTGCATATATACAAAAAGTGTACTGTAAAATGCAATCCGATTAGTGTAAGATTTATGGTATTTTCTCTCCCCTGTAAACCCTAAATCGTAAACTTTGAACCTTGTTTCTTTTTACTTGAACACTACAACTCTATACTGAAGCTAAATCACACTAGCGTGGCTAAAATTCTTTCTCGTTCGTTTATTATTTTGACACCCGTCAGTTTTTTTTTTTTTTTTTTTTTGAATTAAGATACTCAAGCATTTCAAATGATACGATTAAAGTACTACTATTTTACTTTCTCCCTTTTTTTAATCTATTTTTTAAGGTTTTTACGTAAAATTTTTAAAATACAATACTTTTTTTTATTCTAATAAAATAATTACGTAGCATGAGATTTTCTTTTTTATTTCTACTTCACAATAAATATATATGTAAAAGACTATTTAACATTATCTTGAATATTAAAAATAACAAATAAATATAAAAACTTTTTAAAATCCGACACTGTTTCTATACTTAGGTTATTCTAGCGTGACTAAAGTTCTTTATCTTTGTTTTCCTTTTTCGGAAACCATGTATAAGTTTGTTTGTTTTTTGGAATTTTAAAAATACTCATTCATTTCAATTGGAACGATTAAAGAAATAAATAAAATTAATAATTTTCATAAAATTAATTTATTTTTAAAATATCTTTTAATATTTATCAACTTGTAAAAGAAATTAAAATAATATTGTAATGTTATTTAACAACCTTATGAGACATGTGTGTTTGCTAAATTCTTAACAATTTACGTTTTTCTTTTCTCTCATCCATTTTTTTATTTTTCTCATTTTGTTTGAGAGATGCACCTTCGCTCAAATTCCTTTGATCTCGTTCTCATTTTGCTCCTGAGTCCTAACCACTATGTCTATACTTATTAGATAACTCATGTGTGGTTGAAGTTCTTTTTTTTCTTGTTTCTTTTTTCTTAATCTTTTTTTAAACCTATGCGTTGGACTGCTTAGAATTTAAAACGTACTCAAGCATTTCAATTGTATGGGGTGGCAGTACAAGCATTTCAATTATATTTTGATATCATACTAGATTTTAGACTTAGAACTTATCTCAACTCCATAAATACTTTACAAGTTACAGCTCAATATATTTCAAGGATTAGGATTGTTTTAATTAGGAAGCATTTGGAAGATTTTCTTCTATGAAGTTTATTGGACTTATTCTATTTCTATAAATCTTTCTTTTTATCTCATTTCAATAAACTTTATAATTAAGCTTATCAATAAACTCTCATATATAATAAAATTTTATTAAATAAATGCTTAATTAAAGTGATTATCTAATAGTGCCCTGTCTCTGCTAGATGAGAACCATCATTGACAACTTCTTGCAAATTCTTATGCTCAGTCATCTGTTTATTCTAAAATATTGTGTTTACTTGGCATGGTTTTATATGAATCTTTACATTAAAAGTGATCTTCTATAGTTTCCCCAAATTTATTACGGAATCCTAAATTGTGCTAGATTGGACATTTACTTGTGTTATCTAATAATAGAAAAAAGAACGGTTATTTGTTTGCATGATATGGTTTTGTATACAAAACCCATATTTTCTTATCATTACCATTTTCATGACGAATGGTTGGGGTGTGGAATAGGTTGCTGCATATACTGAGCATCAGCAAGATAGTCACATGGAAATTCCTGTGTATGATGTGCCTTCGAAGATCTTATGCAGGATTATGGATGTTGAATTAAAGGTATTGTCATCTTTCTACTCAGGTTAATGTCGTTAATTATTAACATCAAGTGTTTAATGCATGTTGAAAATAATGTTCTTATGTGGTTTTTGCAGGCCGAAGCTTACTCAGACGAGGTTTATGCTCAAGTTACATTAGTTCCGGAGCTCGAGGTTGGCCACTTTATCTTTTACCTTCGTCTTCTTCCATTGTTCCTTTTTTGAAAGTGCAACTATTACTATTACTATTATTAGTATTATAAACTAGTATGCTAGAGTTTGAGGTTGAAGAATGAAATGACAATCTACCTTGTACGACATGCAAATATGGATAATATCTTATAGAATTGGTTATTGCTTTGGCTCTTTGCAGCAAGATAACCTTAGTTTTGAGGAGGTAAACAATGAACAGATACCTTCCAGAAATACAACTTATACTTTTAGTAAGATATTGACTCCGTCAGACACAAGTACACATGGTGGATTCTCTGTTCCAAAGAAACATGCTGATGAATGCTTCCCTCCGCTGGTTGGAATCCTTATCATTTGTCGTTTATTTATTTTATTTTATTTCTTTTTATATAAGAATTTGGCTTATATGTGGTCTTTGATATTACAGGACATGACTCTTCAAACACCAGCGCAGGAAATTGTTGCAAAGGACTTGAATGGGTTTGAGTGGCATTTTCGGCACATATATCGTGGTAAGTTTAGAGTATTTTCCTTTTTGTAAAAAATTTCTGATTCAGTTGCAAGAATGTACTGAATGTAGAGAAACAGCTGTTAATGCTTAGTTGAATAAATCTAGGATCCTTGTGATTATGCTTAGTCCATGATATTTCATTTAAATTAGAAGAGACAGAAACGTGTTTACTATTTTACCTCCTTTTTTTTTGAATCATTGATGAAATTATATGACCATAAGTTCTGGAACATTTGGACATATTTTTCTTGCTAGAAATGCTCGCTTGGTTCAATATTTGGTTTCCGAGTTAGATATTTTTTGAAATGAAATGCAGGTCAGCCGAAACGACACTTGCTTACTAGCGGTTGGAGCTTATTCGTGAGTGCAAAGAAACTTGTTGCTGGAGATTCATGCATTTTCGTTAGGTACTTACTTTCAGTTTCCATGTCGCCTTTTTCCCTCCTCCCCACAATTTCTGTTTGTTGCTATTCCAGAGGAAGTCTAGTTAGAATCACGAGTTATTTTCTTTTCTTTTAATGCATTAAGAGAAGTTAGTTAATCATTGCAGAGGGGAATCTGGAGAACTTCGTGTTGGGATTCGTCGGGCAGCGGAACATCTCAACAATATATCGCAATCTTCATCTCTGATATCGGGTCATAGCATGCAACTTGGAATTTTGGCTTGTGCTTCTCATGCTCTTGGCAACGGAACCATGTTTATTGTCTATTACCACCCATGGTCAGATTAAAAATTCTAAAGGACATATCTACTTCTCTTGCATTGTATTTGTAGATGTATATATATGCCCTTTGGGCATACGTTTTAATTTGAATGATCTTTCTATTAAACACATCTTTTGCAGGACAAATCCCTTTGAATTTATTATCCCTATTCAAACCTATTTGAAGTCATCTGTACAAGACTATCCAATTGGAACGAGGGTACAAATGCAGCATGAAGCTGAAGAATCTTTAAGAAGGTAACGATGTCAAAGTTTGCATGACTAAGTCATGCATGGTTTATTTTGAAATGCATCTATCCCTAAGAAAAAAAAAAAAAAAAAAAACTTACAAAAGCTTTTAATGGTAGTTATAGTATCTACAAGGAAACTTTTTGTAACCATGTCTATTGCCTTTTTGTTTGAGTAACCAGACATGCAGGTATGATAATTGGTAATGAAGATATAGATAATATTAGGTGGCCTGGTTCTGCATGGAGACGTCTCAAGGTAATCAGATTCTTTTCAAGTCTTTAGATTTAGTTCCTTGAAGTTTTTATAATACCTTTCTGTTTTATATTTTAGTTGATTCAATTAAATTTTTTTTATCTCTTCTTAGGTGCAATGGGATGCCATAGTAGATGACAAAATGCATCCTGAAAGGGTTTGTCATTGGTGGATTGAGCCCTTGGAATCTGCCAAGGAGAAGATTCCTGCTCTCCCCGCCAAAAAAAAGGCGCATGCACTTCTTAACCAGCGCTCTTTGCCTGGAATAAGTGGCTTTGGCATGAATGGTCAGTGCTTATACATCCATCTCTCTAATTTGAGTCACCTATAAAAATTCTCTTTGATTTGAGGAAGCTACAAAGATGTTATGTTATAACTATTTTGAATTCTCTTGTTATCATTCAGATGTTCATCAGAATTCAGCTGGCCCTTCGTCTCAGACTCGGAGAGTGGATGGAGACCTGCAAGGTCAAGATTACAGCGGCCTATGTCCTCCACAGCCTTTGCAAAGAGCACCATCAACTGATATAATCCGCCCGTCAAAGGTCCCAATCCATGGCTCGCGGTTCGGGAAGGAGAACCGGAATCAGCTTCCCTTTCCCATGCAAGATCCTCTTCGTAAATCTCTTGGCAGATCAATGTCACTTACACATGAAGATTTGTCTATTACAAGCTCAAACCTAAGCTCCCTTGGTTCTGAATCCCTTGGATGGCCTTCTACTGAATCTAGAAATGAAAATGATGTTCCTTTGGGGCAGCCTGGCAGTTCTAGTACATTCAAACTTTTTGGAGTTAACTTAATTGACAGCTCCCCTGAACACCCTTCACTCAATTTTGTTGATCTCAGCAAGACTTCAAGTCTTCTTTCTAGTCCTCCAATGTATGTTGCCTCAGGGAAAACATGCAAGAAGTGTCGCTGTGTTAATAATCGGAGCTGCACAAAGGTACGTAGCATTTATGATTTAACTGTTGGTTGGATTGACTTGGTTTTCTTGAGTTTTGTAGAAAGTTTCTCATAGTTGTGTAATATTTATTGTTTCAGTGCTCCTAACTGAAATATAGGCAGTTAGGATAGAGGGACGCTAGTGCTAGTAGGTCACCCTAATTAGGGAATAAAATTGTTGATCAACCTTTTTTATATGGAGTTTTGTAGAAAGTTTCTCATAGTTGTGTAACTCAACAGAGTTTTTCACTTGATAGCCATCTGGAGAGGATCCAGATTTTTTCAGTTGGATGGAAAGGGTACTAATATGTAGGTATGCTAGATCCTTATTGCTTGACTGTTGACTGTCCAAGCATTCTGGTAATAGGTCAGGATTTTCACCCTCGGGATATATTGGGATGTATGTATAATTCTAAATCCTCCTATTAATCTTGCTACTTCCTTTGTTGAGTGTCATATATTTTTAAGACATTAAATATATTTACTTTTTTATTTAATATTTTTTCGATAGGAAGATTTATAGGAAAATTTATAGGAGGATATTACATCACTCAAACAATAGAACAGGTAGCTGAAACATTTTTATCTTTTCGTATTCAGATAAATCTGACAAAAAGACAATTAACTATTTCAGGTGCTTAAGCTGGGAACTGCTCTTGGAAGAGCAGTTGACCTTGCACGCTTTAATGGGTATACAGAACTTATTGCTGAATTGGACTCGATGTTCGATTTTCAAGGAACCTTGACAAGTGGAAGCAGTGGGTGGCACGTAACCTGCTTGGATGATGAAGGAGATATGATGCAACTAGGAGATTATCCATGGCAGTTAAGTAGTAGCAAAACTAACAATATCATATGAAAGCAAGATATATTATATTATATAACTTTGAATCTTTGATATTTTTTTCTGCTTGTGTTTATACTTGTTATAAATAACAACCATGATATTTTTAAACTATGCATTCCCTTAAAAATTTATTTCTCTAACTTATACAAAAAGAAACCCAAAAAAGTCAGCTGTTTCTCTTCTTTCTTTTTACACGTTAGTTTTTTAAAAAATTTACAAGCAACAAGTAATTAAGGAAACTATGTAGTGAAAAAGTATTTTTTTTATGGAAGGAGCAAATTTGGATGTTCGGTCATAAATACAAGATCAGAGTTATTTTTAAAATCACATGTGTATTTTGATTTTTATCGTTCATGATATAATTTAATGATTAATATTTATTTTTCTCACTTACATGAAGTTGCCTTTGTTCCGTTAAACTAGACTTTTTTTTGTTTTTTTGTTTTTGCTAACTTTTAGTATTGTACCATCAAACTATGCAGGGAATTCCAGGGTGTGGTGCAAAAGATGATCATATGTCCAAAGGAAGGTACTAACAATCTCAAGCCAAGCTCCTCAGCAAATCCTTGAAACCTTTAGTCACCTACCTTTTCTCCCCTTCTTCACTAGCTTGCAGTACTGTGTCGTTTCTAGTTCGAATACATTTCACTTTTCCTGACAATCTCGGAGATCCACAATATAATAAGTTTCTGCGGATGATGGCTTTATAGAAATATAGCAATCATAGTGAAATTTACAGAGTTAAAAAACAAAAAACTGCTTTTTGTTGTTTTAAGAACCTGTTTTTCATGATACTTGTGGAAAGTACTCATGAGTCATGATTATAATATAAATAATTGACATAATAAATGCATGGTTATTCCGTCCTCATGAACGGGCGTTCGAAATCATGTATCATTCCTATTGCTCTCTGGTTTGGTTGCTTGGTTTTATCAGCCAGAATTTTCAGAATCTCTGGTTTGATTGCTTGGTTTTACCGAGGGATCTAGTTCAAATGGTTAAGTGTTATAAATCCTTTGGTGTTGATATCTTTGATTCCTATGGAGAAAAAGAAAATCAAAGCAAATTTTTAGTCTGGTAACTTTAAAGTCAAAATACCAAGGCTATGTTTGATTTACCATCCAATTTTATACTTATCAGTTATTTTCTCATCCAAAATCTGTTGACTCTTAAAAATTGTTTTCAAAACAAATACTGTATTTTGAGAAGGAAAAAAACAGAAACTACTCAAAAGATGTTTTCTGTAGTTCCTTGTTTTCTGTTGAAGGAGGGGCAGGAAGCTACTCCCACAACTCAATCTTGCAGGCCACTGTGACCCCTGCAGCACTAATGGCTGCACCAGGTTTAGGATTTCTTTTCTCAGATTCATTGTCGGGACCAGAGAGCAACATGTCTATTTTTCTCATGTGTCAACTTAAGTATGGTTGTTGCCCAGGTGCAGAAAGTATTTTAATTTTTTACTAACCAAACGAATTTTCTAAAACTGTTTTGAAAAGAGAAAAAACAGGCTCTGTTGAATTTTAAAGATTTTAAACTTTAAACTACCATAGGTTATAGTAAAAGTATTTAAACTTCTAGATCTCTAATGATACTCATATTCTTAATAGGAGTATACTCAAACAACTTGATACTACAGAAAAAAGAAATCCTAAGCTGAAAAGAACATTCTTGCAGAAATAAGAACAAAGAAAAATAATTGCACAACCCTTGGCGCTAGGTGGGGCAAGACCTCATCCAAAAGGTTAAATTTTCTTAATGAATGGTCCGTATTGGTAGTTGTGATTATTTATTTTTTTGTGTAGAGAAAAGGAGAGGAGAGGAGAGACGACAATATCCCATGATGACAACCTTGAAACTAAATCAGGGTCAGCACATGATTGTGTCTCCCCGCACAATCGCATTCGCACCACCCTCCTCCGTTACCGTATCTCTGACTCACCAACATTCTTCTGTTCCTTCTTCCTCTTCAGCCTTCTCTAATTCTACGTCATAATGGTAGACGGGTCAGGTCCCATTCTCACCCATTCCCAGAATCCGATGACCAAGTTGAAGACCTTAGGGTCCCTGACCATTTGTTAGACCCAATCATGGCCTTCAAGGTATTAGTTTTTTCTTGCTTCTAATCCCATATTGGTATAAGTGGTTGAGGAGAAATAGTAGCATTTTTTTTTATTTTTTTACTTATCAGGAATCAGAGTGGCTTAGGGTTACTTTACATAAATGGCTGGATGATGAATACTGTCCAGAAGAAACCAATGTGGAAATAAGCAGTGTTGCTGCCGACTCATACTACAATTCTCTGCTACAGAAGCAAACAGATTTGGGTGAGATTCTGTTGAAGATGGCCCGTGAATTGGAGACTATTAATTACAAAGAGAGTTTCCATGGGGCATTCTCATCAGCTAATGCTGCTATTGATCTCATTGCTCAACGGATAGAACAGCTCTTCCAGTCAAATTGAACTTGATTGCTTTAATATGTTTGATTTGGTCAAAGTACAATCTTGTTTTTTTCTTGCCTTTTTTTACCCTGGGAAATGTTGTAGTGTAGGCCACTTGGTGGAAATTTTTTTATCTTTGAGTACTATGGTGTCTATTTCTGAGCTTCCTGAAAAGGAAATGAATCTCATAAAGCAGTGTGTTCATGTTATACACTAAGTTGGTATGGATGGAGATAGGGTTCCTTTTCAGTAATTTCGTGGAATCTGTTGAAGTTATTATTGTCAATAATGCTCAACCTTCAAACTCTCTCGAGTCTATTCAAGAACTAGCATTCATCAAATGAACCGAAATTGTTCCCTCAAATACTTTTGAAGGAAAAGAAGGCAAGAAATTCATACCTCGAGTGGTACTTTCTTAGGAATGAATGAAGTCTGCAAGACAAATAGGCAAGAATCGTGTTTATGAGTAGTAACTGAATTAAGACATCTAACTATGCTGTGGAATCTTTGTCCACGTATTCTATTAAGGTAGGTTAGTATCGGAGAAGAAAGTGATGGATTGATTTGTAGAGACATTTGTGTTACTGCTACTGCGCTGGAGCTATTTAACCGACAAATTGGGATCAATATTTTATTGTCACCATGCCTCCATCACTTTTTTTTTTTTTTTTTTTTTTTTTTGTATAATTGATGGGTTCTTGAGCAGATCTTGAATCAGACTACTTTGCATAAAACAAAAACTGATCCTAATCATTTTCTCTAACTTGGCAGCGAGTGTGATAATAGTGTAATGACTATGAGCCATCCTAGAGACCTAGAATCGGTAAGTTAGTGCAGTTTCCTTGTAAGTAGAGTAGAAGTCATCACTTTCTGTTAGGTTGCAATCGCAAGCTACAGAACTTGACTCCCACGTTGGAAGTATGAAATTCTAGCATGGGATTTGTAAGGATTTTGTTTCAATCGTTTGACAGATTTTAGGCTGATTTAAGTTATGCTAGATTTAAGTACCTTCTAAATAGTGATTCCCTTTGTCAAGTAGTCCATTGGTGCTGTAAGTGCTATCATAAAGAGGCTAGTTAATGGAAAGCTGATTGGTTATAATACATTTGTAAGCTACAATCACATCAGCAAGAGGAAAGCAATAAGATGTACTCTGAGAATCAAAAGCATTTATCATCTTTTCAAAGTTGACTATAACTAAAGCATCTTTTTATATGCTTATAAATCTAAAGGTAAACATGAAAGATATTATTCTTATATCATAAGGTAATAATGAAGGACATGAAATGACAATGGTCCAGCCATCGTAGACAAATTGTCATATGTGTATTCAGG
Organism: Glycine tomentella; assembly: GCA_007407185.1. Lineage (NCBI taxonomy): Eukaryota > Viridiplantae > Streptophyta > Magnoliopsida > Fabales > Fabaceae > Glycine > Glycine tomentella. The sequence continues at coordinate 3,885,036 of PYAF01001667.1, read as the reverse complement.
ACATTTTGTTCAATAGAAAGACCAAAAGATCAAAAGCTTTATCACATGCGACCTCAGGGAAAGATCTACCATATGGATGTCAGGATAGATTCTCTCAAAAAAGCTAAATGATTCTTGCAAATGCCTCTTCTGTTGGAATGGGACCAAATTCAACAGAAAGTCCCATTACAATGGTTCTCTTTCTCTCATTTCTTTTGAATAAAAGTATAGAACATTAAAATACACATTCCTTATGTTATAATGCTTGTTTAGGGTGCCTTCAAGCATTTGAGCTAGCTCTCGACGCTTGCATGGGTATCCCAACCTTTTGGTGGGGTGTGAAACTGATATCATTTGGGGTAAATACTCAAGCACCATATTTGAATTACTCCATGCTTATATATACTTCTTTGTCTGTCTTTATTTGTCCCGTGTACGACTTTATAGTTCTCCAACAAGAAGAGTATATAAATTCTATTAACTCACTCTTATTGAATTACTTAATTTGAAGTTGAAGGAGTTTTTCATCATTGTTACCTTTATCAAAAATATAATTTGTACAAACCCCTACTGCACTTGATTTGGTGCAGGAAAGTCCAAATTCTTAAAAGATGTGAAACCTCCATCCACAACCAAGTTGTGTCCACTAACATATTTGGCATCATCCGACACAAGGAAAAGTGCAGCATTAGCAATATCATTGGGTTCACAATTCGCTCCCTTTAGGACACCAGCATTGTGAACAATGTCCACATGTCTCTGAGCATCAACATGAGGATATATCTGACTCATTTCTCCCATGACAAAAGGAGTGGGGATGGCAAAAGGTGATATGCAATTGACCCGGATTCCATGCCTGCATAGCTCAGAAGCCAGAGATTTAACAATGCCTACAACTGCAAACTTGGATATTGAGTAACTGTGTTGTGCCACCCCTCCTATCACACCTGTGACACTTGCTGTGCAGAGAATGGACCCACTTCCACGTGGGATCATTACACGTGCTGCATGCTTGACGCCTGCCACAACGCCACGAACATTTATGCCCATGACTTTGTCAAACAGTTCCAGGTCCAAGTCAACAATGCTTATGGGACTTCTGCAGGCTATTCCTGCATTGTTGTACATGATATCAAGTTGTTTGTGTTTAGAAACGGCAAAATCAACAGCATTGGAAATGTCTGACTCTTGAGTAACATCACATGTTATGAAAGTTGCATTAGGTCCTAGTTCTTTTGCAGTCTCTTGGCCAAGCTGTTGATCAATATCAGCAATAATAACCTTGGCTCCATTATTGATGAATTTTGTAGCTGTGGCTTTTCCTATTCCACTAGCTGCACCTGTGATCAGCACAACCTTGTCTTGTAGCTTCCTGAACCACCACATCAAAGAGCAATGCTATATCATCCTACAAATCTTTCTAATATTTTATGAAGAACATATTAAATGAAAAAGTAAATACGTTTAATGTCTCGGAAACTTAAAAATACATCCAATACTTCATCTAGTAAGGAGGATTAGTAGGAATATTTTGTAGGAGGATTTATAATTATTCCCACATCAAATGTGAATTAAAGCCGCAAAGTACAAAGATCCTTTTGATAACATTTGTAGTATATTGAGCATCATGTGATATGTATCTAATAATTGGTGGAATCAGAAATTCAGGAATAAAAGGTTGTAGAGTCTTAAATGTGTCATCAAAGTCTGGTATGTCAGTATGAAACTATATTCATTGTTCACCTCTGTAGTCCTCTCCAAGCACATACACGGCATGATTCTCAGATGCAAGGAGAAAGAGCTGAAGAAATAGTAAAGCAGCTAATCCATTTCATATTATGAAAGGAACTATATCAACTAAAATGCAAGGTCTCAATTACAAGTCAAAACGTCTAGCAGACTGTGTGCTAAAGAAGTGAGTATCTTCATATAAGACTTCTATGCATTTATTAAACTAATCCATCAGGTACACACCAAAAACCTTCAAATGCTGTAAGTATGTGAGTGAGTGAAATGAGGATTAAAAACACTATAAAATAAAAACTTATAGAGCATGCATCGTGGATATGTGCCTTGATACAACATGAATATTTATAGTCATTCATTCGCCCCCGTTTCTTGTTTTTGCAAAAAAATTCCCGTAATCAACCATAATGGTGGTTTTAATTAGTCTGATCAGAATATATGATGATTTGTCATCATATGGATAAATAGAAAAAGGAAATGTAAATTAAAGACAAGAGAAACTGATGTATACTTTGCCATACCCTCCAGTCTGAGTAGACAATAACCTGTGGAAGCTCTCAGAAAACAAAGCCCTTGAATATGAAATGTACGAATTGTTTCTAACAATTACCAGAAACCAAGTAAGCTGTAGTAGTATTGATAATTCAAAAATAATCAAAGAACTGAGAGGAAAATCCGCATGCAGGATCAAAGCTTATAATAATAATAATAATAAAAGTCATTCATTCCATTAACCTAGTTGTTAACACTACACACAATCCTTCCACCCAACAAAGTGGACAAGTAAAGAAAACTATAGCCACTTAATCCAAAATATTTCCATTAACAGAAAGCTGATTCAAAAGATTCAACAGTAGATTAAGGGGAAAGTCCAAGCAGAACATCCTATACTTAAATTTTTAATCATCAAACTGAAAAGACAGATAAAGGGAATGATTAAGCCAGAGAAACAGGTGAAGACAGAAAGTGTGAACCAACCTCAAACCCATTCTTAACATGATTTTCTGCCAAAAAGGTAGCTCAAATGCAGACACATACACTGGAGGATATTGCAGTTTACTCTTTCAAGCTCTGAGCATAGCTATGGATCCCTGTTGGACTATACATGAGTTAGAGAGAGGTTATCTTACAAAATGCTGCAAGGGTAATTTGGTCAATATGACTAAAAATATTTAATAATATACATGCCCCATGATGAGAGAAATTATTATGTGATCTTAGAACCAGTTTGATTTCAACCAATCTTTATATGACACTTAGTCAATATTAATTCTTATGATTTAAAAATAAAAGATATAAAAAAAAGAGACGAGATATATAATTAAGATAATTTCCCGTATTACTATATATAATTTATAATTATTAAATGTCACTAGGATTTTCAATCGATGAAAATAGGTAATTTTATTGATTATGACGAATTATGAATTATTGTGGTTAATATAATTATTATCAATTATTTATAATTAAAATAATTACCTTAACCATAAATGAATACTATTTCTCACTGAAATGCATGTGAGACAACCCTTAAATCAATTAAGATAATTATGAGAGAGATATTCAAAATATAATTTGAATACGAATGGGTCTAATTCAACTGATTTTGCATAGTAAATGAATTGTTGTAAATTTTTAGTGTTTATTTTCAATTTCTATGAATAAAAAAAATGAATTAATGAATACAATTAGTTGGGGTGAGTAGGATTAATGGTTTCAAATAGAAAATCATGATATTTAGGTAACATTAACTTAATGGTTTCAAATAACAGATACATCAATCAATATCCAGAATAAAACATTAACTTAAAATATGTCTAAAAAAGTATCCAAAATAATAAAGTCTTGCACATAATTGAGCATATTTAAATTTTAACATATTACTGCATACATTATTATCCATAAATTTACAATAACAATAATATTACTTGAACGACTTATAAAATAAGAACCAAATTCACAATAAAACAACCTATGCTCTCTGGATAGCAATGAGACCTGCCATATATATGTCTGTACATTTCAAAATTCAATGATGATAAATGAAAAAAAAAAATCCAACCTATTAAAAATAAAGGATTCTTGAGATTAAAAATATTGAAAACATACTCAAATAATTTAGAAAGGTATGGTTGAAAAGATAACAACTTTGATTCCAAAATCATAGATGGTTGCAACAAAAATAAATAAATTAAATTGTCATTTTCAAATATTCATGGAATAGGAAGAGAACTAAGATCTTACGTATGTCAAACAAATAATCTTAAATAAATAATATTCTCTAGTGCTGAAATTTAGTATTATATATCGTTAGTGCGATATGTATGTTAGTTTAGCTGAACATCGTGCGTGTGTTTAAATATTGTTAACCAATGCAAAACAAAAAATAAAAACAAAGAACTAAGATCTGGAAAAAGACAATAGAATTGCATTTATCGGGATAAAAGAAATGAATGTGAATACTTAATTTTCCCAAGTCTGATAATGGCGGCAATAGCTGAAGAAATCAAGACAAACAACTCATAACATGCATTATATTATAATTTCCAAGAGTAAACACTATAGAGTAAACTAAGCATGCATAACCTTCAAACACAAAAAAGTTTCGAAGACAGGTTTCTAAGGTTCTTAATGAACAAACATCAATGTGAACTATCGTGGTCAAAAAACCGAATCCTTCTGATTGTAGGGAGGGACCGAAAGATGAAATAAATACTGCAGTGTAGGATTTGAAAAAGGAACTTCATTTTGTTTATCAATGTGGTAAGTAAAAATGCCATTAAGATTTAAAAAAGGAACTCCATTTTGTTGATCAATGTAGTGAGGCAGAGGAGGGCAATTAAGATATGGAAAAGGAATCTCATTTTGTAGAACAATGTGGTAAGGGACAACACCGTTAAGATATGAAAAAGGAATCTCATTTCGATGGTCAATGTGGTGAGAGAGAGGGCAATTAAAATTTAAAAAAGAAACTTCAATCTGTTAATAAATGGTGAGGGATAGGACGATTATCTGATAGGACTGTCATGAATGTTTATTCTTTATGAAAAAGGAACCTTATCTGGTAGGACTATATCAAAGAATTATGCCCAAAAATATTTCCTTCATTAGGCATCGGCCCATAAAGGCAAAAAAAAAGTTTGTGAATATAAATGAAAATAAAAGGCCAAGGTTGAAGCTTTTCCAATAGATCTTCACATATATGGAAATGAAAATATATAAGCATATAAAAACATACTGAGCCCAAAAAAATCATTGTTCCCATGAAATAAAATGAAAAAGAAACGTTAGAAGATGAGGAAGAAGTGGTGTGGAGAAAAAAATATAAAGAAATGGTATCCAAGGTGTAGAATTTCTCCTTAAGCCTTCATTGAAGAGAGTATGAGAAAATTAAGAGGAAAAATGAGTATATGGCTTACTTAGAGAAGAGGGAAAGCGAGTGTATGTAACCATGTATTTTCTCTATCTCGCGTCTTCTCATCTCTTTTCTCATTTATTTATTTACTAAAATTTTTAAATATTTATTTTATTCTTCACTCATTTCTGCTCATCTTTTATTTTCATCCATTTTATTTATCTCGTCTGTGCCAAGAAAGAGCATTAGTGACAAAGTATAACACTTCTCGAGAAATTTCCAATTCTTTTATAAAATAATATTAACACAGCCGTTTCCCTCCAAAATATCGAAATGAAAATTTTCCTTTATTATTGACACAAATGGAGGGGCATTTTAATTTGGCGTCGCGTCTTCTGAACTTCGCAAGTTCGCAATCTTCTCTGTCAGCACCCTGATCACTGCATTAGGGTTCTAGTCAAACTTCATTGCTACCAAATCCATCATCCATCGAAGAAGATTTAAAAATTATTAATAATAAAAAAAAAACAGAGTTCCCATTCCAATGGCTGAGGCTTCTTCGCCTCACTCTCAAACTTCTTCACCCCCTGGTGGTAATCCTCCGTACTTCCTTGCTTAGTTGTTGTTGTTGTTATTTTGTAGTAAACTTATTTATCTGTTATTTCGATGATTTTGATCATTACTTGTACTGTTGATGCATAAAAGTCGAAGACAACGAGTGGGTTGTTCTTTGATCGTATTGAATTCAATGTTTAGGGCACTTAATCTGGTTGACACTCTCTATTCCATGATCATCTATAATGAGTCTGATTGCAAGTATGCATCAGGTTGAGTTGAAATGTTTTTACAGCAATAGGAATTGTATGCATGTAATTAACTAAGGAGTAATTGTAAAAGTTGTGTTTAGGGTTCTGCATGTTGAAGATTATTGATTGAATCATAGAACTAGCTTAGACTTATAGTAATGTTGTTTGGCTTCGATTAGGATATAAAGTTAAAGACGCAAATGAATACGATCAATTTAGGGAAACTGAGCTCTTTGAGAACACCTTAGTGCTCAATAGTCCTTTCACTGAAATGGAGGTGGAGAATCTCAATCTGAACACTGAGATTGTGGAGGACTTGACAACTGGTACAATGTGCGAGTATGAACAAGTAGTGCTCGACAGTGAGGACGAAGAAATGAATGGTAGAGGTGTTGGCCAGGGACTTCTTAAGGAGGAAACTAGTCCAACAGTGAAAATTCATTCGACTCTCTTTCAAAATAGACAGCCCAAGTCACCTTGGGAGCAAGTAGTTGCAAATGGCACCACTTTTGAGAAGTCTACTGCTGGTATGTGTTTGTTATGTACATTTTAATATTGGTTACCTCGTTTCTGTCTTTGTAATGATTTTTGCTTCTTTTTTTTTTTTTTTGCATAGTATTGTTATAAGTTATGCTTGTTTGACTTACCATACACTGAAGTACTAATTGTTTAAGGACCAATTCATGAATGATTAACTTTTCAAGACCATAATATGCTTGAAGGGTACAAAGGAGCTTTAATTAATGCTGACAGCTTTGATGACAACAACCATTTATATCCACCTGCATTGCTAAGTCACATTCACTCACCAGAGCCTGGGGATTCAACTGAAGCTGCACTTGGCTTTGTGGATCAGTACTTGTCATCAAATGATATGGACTTGTTTCAAGGAATTCATTGTGGAAAGACCACTAGGGAGAAATCACCTTATGTCCTGAGTGCAAGAGGACCACTAAATCTGGCTAAGAAAATTAAAGCTCGAACTCAAAATGACGAAAAAGAACCTTTCAAATGGGTTGATAGTTGCCAACATGACAACAAAGCTGGTATGTTTGGTAAAAAAATTGAAGCATCTTCAAATTTTGGAAGATACAAACACACATATACAAGAAAAAGGCAGAAAGAAGGTGGCCATCTTCAGGGACAAGGAAACTGTAATACAAGTAATAGATGTGATGAGAGGTTACGCCAAGGATCGAGAATGGCAACTGAAAATAATAACTCTCCAAAGGAATTGGATGTTCAACCAAGTGCTATAAACGAGAATGTTAATGTTTATTCCAGTGTAACACATATAGAAGACATGTATGATATTGGTTTAGACACTCAAATAGCTGCTGAAGCTATGAATGCCTTAGCCTTTGTGCCCCCTTCTGGCTGCCAGTTTAATGATACTCATCAACCAGAGAACACATTAGATGGCTCTTTGAGCGACTTGACAGAAAATGAAGCTCGTCTGAAGAATTCTTCATATATTCAGAATCCTGATTTACATTCTATCACAATAAAATCAAATAAGAAAAATGCATCTTCTTCTAGATTTAGTAAAATAACTTTTAACTCAGCTTGCAAGCACACTGACAAGCAGGAGCCAAATCTTGTATCATGGAAAATGAAAAAAATGAGAAGCAAGTCAACTTCTGAGGGACAGTTTGAAAATAATACTAGTTTTCCAATATGCAGTAAACATGTATTGTTTGAAGAGGTTTGCTCACTGGGAGAGTATACAAGTTTCCACCCTGCTGCCAAAGAACCCGAAGATTGGAACAATGAGAGCAGACAGAGAAGAATCAAAGATCAACAAAGCCATCATACAGAGGGGAACAATAATGTCAAGGAGAAGGGTATTAAACACAAGAGGAAGGGGAAGGGTTTAGTGGCTGAACCAGTGAAGTTGGGTGTTGGGACAAGGCGTCTTAAATTCCCTACCAATTCATGTACAGTTGCTAGGAAAAGCAGGTTGAATCATCTGGCTCAAGTTAGTCCACAGTTATCTGCAACCAGCAGTTTTTCAAGGACTGATTCTTGGGTTTATCCGAAAAGATCGAGAGGGAAAAGAAAGGGGGCTAATGTGGGAACCAGTCTTGATGCAACAACAGTTGTGTGTATTGATGGAAAAGAAAACAATGTTTTCTCCACTAGAAGTCTACACGATCAAGATGATGTGGATAAATCATGTTTTCCTCACACCCGTCCACTCTGCAATGCTTCATGTGCAGATGATGGCAGATGCTTGTTGCAGGGGAACTTTGTGCCACCAGGTTCAGCTGGTGATGCAATGGAGGTAGAAAACTTGCATGATATGCAACCCTTATTGCTGGCACATGTTGGAATATCATCAAACAAAAGCATTGCACAATCGAGATCAGAAATGCCAGCTACAGTTACTGCAAGCAAAGGCATAAAAGTTTCAAATGCTAACCATACATACACTGAGCATCAACAAAAGCCATGTGAAAAAACCCTGCCAAAGACTTCGGTTTTGAAAGAGCTTATCAGATTAGGAGTTCCCGAGTTCACGTCAGATATGATGTGGAAAGATCTGAGACATCGAAGAGATATGGCAGATGTTCGAGTTCTGTTTAGCCAACATTTGGATGACAGTATTATGAAGCAGCAAAAAAAGGTCAGCCATTGATTTTATGATGATAGGAGATGCTAAATGTTACCAAGAAGGGCTAGTGACTTTGTTATTTTCCCTCCTTGCAGATCTTGGCACGTCTCAATATATCTGTTGCATCATGTTCAATGGAGGCCACACATTTCATAGCAGACAAATTTACACGCACAAAGAATATGTTGGAAACAATGGCTCTTGGGAAATTAGTCGTGAATCACTTATGGCTTGAGAGCTGTGGACAAGCCAACTGTTTTATTGATGAGAAAAATTACATTCTGAGGGATATGAAAAAGGAAAAGGAAATAGGCTTTAACATGCCTGTTTCTCTTGCTCGAGCAAGACAGAAGCCGCTCCTAAAGGTATTCTTGTATAAACTTATGTTAGTTATGCTCAAATTCTTATGCTTCCATCATATTTGCCTTAAAATCTGGTTGCTTTCCTCTTCAGGGTAAAAGAGTCTACATCACGCCACATATTAAACCTGATAAGGAAGTGGTTGCAAGTTTGGTCACAGCTGTTCATGCCCAGGTATACATATTCACCCATGCATGCCACTCCACATCTGCAACTGACCTGTGGCTGCAATATTAGGCGTGTTTGGGCTATATTATTATATTGTGATCCCCACCTTGCCCACATTTTGATAAATTAATTCATTTATAAATTGTCTTCTCACTTCAGGTAGTTGATGAAAGTGAGGTATGCGCAGACATGAATGATAATGTGTTTGATGATCTGTTGATTCTTTCTTGTGAGGACGACTATGCAATATGCCACCGTTTCCTTAAGAGAGGTATTGATAGATAATGCAGTTATGATTCACTGTATATTCATGTTTCATAACTCTTATGGACTACACAAATTTACAGGAACTGCAGTTTACAGTTCAGAGCTTGTTCTGAATGGAATTGTAATCCAAAAATTGGAACTTGAGAGGTATATTTTTCCTTCATATTTCTATTCTTTTTTGTCCGCAACTCTGCATGCACAAGGATTTGTTTTTCCTAGTTTATTCTTTTAACCTTGTTTGATATATTAGCCTGGCTACATAAATGCCATCTTTGATCTCAACCCTGTACAGTTGTTTTTACCACTGCAATGATTTGTTGGCTTGAAGTAAAAACACCTAAGAATGTTGAGTTCAAATTGTGCAAAAAGCACATTGGGATGTTGAAATTACTATATGAACGCGTAGTTTTCATTACAGTGCCTCTTTTGACATTATGTCTAAAGTCTAAACTAATAAGTTAAGCACAGGAAAAATATCTTATAAAGTGAGATTTTCTTTAGAGGTGAACAAGAAAAGATGCATCTACTATATTGACTTTTAGTGGGTTCAGATCACAATTAATGATTACACCCTTGAGTGTCAACTGCGGAGGATAAGTTCACATGCACAACTTACGCTATGCCATGTAGATGAGTAAGTTTCAGACAACTTAGGAGTCAAAGTAGGAATCTTTTCGCATATTTGCATGTAGCGAACCTATTGTTCATCCCTGAGGACAGAGTAAAACTAATTTTTTTTCCCAGTAAAGTGATTAGTAACGCATCATCTCAACAATTTTATCAAAATTTAACATTATTATGATGAACTTTGGCAGACACCAACTCTTCATGAATCAAGTTGCAAGGAATAACTCAAGTGCGTCAAATCGGTTTGGGAAGATTTACAGAAGGCGTTGAGGCCTTTTTTCTGGACCGTAGCTGATTTTTGAAAGTCTCATTCAGGTCTACGGTGGAACTCGTAAAATTAATGGGCACTCTCGTCTCAGTTGCTGACTTATGAGCGCTTCTTGTGCAGTTACTTACAAATGCGTCTTTATCTTTTTCTTTTTAATTTGGCATGTTCTTGTTAATAGAATCAAATGGCGTCAAAGGATAGCTACAGAGCAGGGGATTTGTTTCTCTTTTGGGTGCAGGGGAGTGATTTCAATGTAGTATATAACTTGACCAAGGTAATAGCATGAAGATTCTGACAAATTTGTACATATGCAATGTATGTATTTTCGTTTTCTGGATAAATGCACGACATTGCCTAGCCCAGCTGCATTTTGCACATGTAGAATTGATGAATTGTTGAATTTGGTTCGCTTCTAACGTATAATAGAGCATAGACCCCATGTGTATAGATTGTCACGTTGCCAGATTTTTTCACTTTCACCTGGCAGGCCATTTAAAAGGTTATTTCTAGACACTTTACAATAATTTACACCCAACTTCATCAAAAAGTCTTATCCGTGTTGTACATGAATCTAGAGGATTTTGGGGGAATTTCCCGCATGAAGTTGCAAATATCAACTTATAGATTCATTTATTTCTCAAAAAGAAAATAAAGAATCAACCTTTAAGTAAACCCCATTATTAGATATCTTAATTAAACAAGTTATTGCCTATTAAAATTTTGATTTTAAAAAAATGAGGTTTTTGTTGAAGTAGATTCTACCATTGCATTTAGCTATATTGCTAAAAAAAAATGGATGGATACCGGATACTTATTCATATAATTTAGATAATTTGCAGTTAGGTCCTTATATAAAAAGCAAGAATTGGATCTATTTGTAAATTTTCGTTTGAATCATTTGGTAACCTGAAACCCTAATAGAAGAGCAAAGGCGCAGCTTAACTCCTAGTCTCCTAGAACACCACCGTCAACGGCAACCACACCTCCTCCAACTATGTCGACAAGTCTGCTGATAACGATGCAGAAGTCTGACTACACCGCCACGTATCACGACTATGGTGACAACCGCCTCAAAGCACGGGTGTGACAATTGTCGTGAGCGATTGTTCGACCACGACATGAGCTTGTTCAAGAAACGTTCGTGAATAAGTTCTGAATCCATCTTCGAAAAAGCCTCGTATGCAACGTTTTGTGGTTCTCGACATTTTTCTTACTCGCTGGAAGAACAAGGATCAAATCGAAATGTTGGAGGCTTGTGAGACATCATAAGCAACAAAGCATCTGAATTGTGAAGTGGTTATGTGAAAGAGCAAGTTTTTTTGTGTTTCTGAAAATAACTTTTTGAGTTGGGTTTTTGTAAAACCTAATACGGTTTATTGATTCATACGAGATCCTAAATCGTTTATGAATTGGTCATTTTTTTCCCTAAATCGTGCGAACAAGATTTCCATTGATTTCCCTCCATTGATTCATGAGTGTTTCTGAATTGTGTTCTGTCTGAATTGTTTTTGGAGTGTTTTTTCTCAAATTTCTTTGATTCAATCAGTTTAACATGATTTTTTTGTAACAGTCAGTTTAACATGATTAACTTTTTATGATAAATTTAATTACGTTTCAAAATTCAAATTAATAACCAGAGAAAAGCAGAAGAAAGATAAAAAGGTTTGTAATCTGGATTTGGAAAAGGAAAAACCCATGGATGCGGTTCAATAGCAACATAAACGAGACAATATTACAGTGAACAACACTATCTTCTACCTTCTATACCGCCACCACTTATGCACACATAACACGAAACCAAGCCAACTTTGCGAGTTTTCAGCTACGGCAAAAAAGACTCATTCCTTTAATAAACCCTAACATCAGAGCATAAAGCTACATATATTTAATAAGGGATCAACTAGCAATTCTTAAAAAATTTCAATAGTATTGTTCATATCGACTATTTAGCGAGTTCACCTACAATAACAGGTCATCTTGGTGGTGCACGCGTGGACCATATGTTCAAGTGACCCAGCACAGACTTTGCCTTTTTTTAATATAATAAAAGGGCGGATTCTAATATGAAGTAGTAATATTCTCCCTCAACCGTGAAGCATTGATTTATACCATTAGATATATTTATAAAATATTCAATGGTCGAGATTTAAGAAGGGAAACCGGATGAACATGTCGTTTTTCATTTTTCTGTTATTTTTTTTCTTTTTCTATTCTATGCTTACATCATCGATCTAGTCGTTGTTGCCGTTCTTTTGCAGCTCCCACCACCACCACGCCAAACCTCCTCACCGTTGTGCCGCCATTGTTGCGTCTCCGATGTCTTTGACTTCTCCTCCTTGGTCAAGCTTGCAGCTTCTATATAACTTCATTAACTTGTATTTCCTTTATGCCATTGGGGTATGGTTTTAATGTTTTGTTATTTTCCTAGCTGCTGATCCTTTGAGTCGTGGGACATAACGAATAGGACTTTTATTTATTTATAAAAAAGGCTTACAAGTTCAAGGAGACAAATTATCAATATTTGAAGAACAAAATACAAGAAAATGGAAGCAACTGAGATCATCTTCCTTTTATCTTTTGGTTAAAAGAGATGATATGGAATAGCCTTAGCTTCTACAATTGAAGAAAACACCAGCCCCCAATAGGGGTGGGTATGGATTGGATTTTTAAGAATCCAATCCATATCCAATTCATATCTAATTAAATGGATTGGATTTTAAATCCATATCCATATTTTTTTAAAAACAAACTAGATTTAAGATCCAATCCATTTAAATGGATATGGATTTGGATATATTCAATTTATATCCACTTAAATGTTATAAGATTTTTTTTTTTTACAAATTTTAGTTATTAAATACTAAAAAGTGAAAATTTTGTATATGTCCATTGAAGAGCTATTTTCAACCGACCATGGTCAAAACTATTTTTTTATCGATATTGGTTAGTGTATTTTTGACATACCTCAACCAAAGCAATTTCAACAGATATCAGTCTAGACATTTTTAGTCCGGCATCAACCAAGACTATTTTTTTGCTGACATTAGTCAATGCATTTTCAGTCGACATTGGTCAATGATGTTTTTGGTCGATCTTAGCTAGGGTGACTTTTTGGTAGATGTCGGCTAGGATTTTTAGTCAATACACTTTTTGGCCGACATTGACTAGGGATTTTTGATCAACATCGATCGTGACTAATTTTTAGCCGACATTGGTTAGGATTTTTGTGGCTAACATTGATAAGGTTTTTTTTTGCCGATGTCGATCATTGATATTTTTTTGCCAACATTCGTCAAGACTTTTTTTTATTGACGTTAGCTAGATTTTTTTGTTGATGTTGGTTGAAATTATATTTTTGTTGGCAACAACTAGGATTTGTTGGTCAACATTAACCATGACTATTTCTTTTGGCTGGCGTTAGCTAGAGATATTTTTTGTTGACATCAACTAAGATTTTTTCGATCGACATCAATTGGAAAAATATTTTGACCGACGTCAACTAGGTTTTTTTAGATGATGTCAGCCGATGATTTTTTCAACCGATGTTGGCCAAAAAATAGTTTTGTCTGAAGTCGACAAAAAAAAAATTATAGTCGACGTCGAGCGAAAAACCTACTTGATGTCTATAAAAAATAATCTCAACAGACATCAACAAAAAAACTTAGCTGACGTCGGTATAAAAATAGCATCGACTGATGTCGACCAAAAAATAGTCTCAATCAATGTTGATTAAAAAAAATTACCAACATTAACCGAAAAATAGGTTCAACGATAACAACTTAAAATCATCATTAGTAAACGTCGACCAAAAAATAGTCTAAATCAAAGTTGACAAAAAAAAATTTAAAAATCCAAATATCCAATCCATATCCATTTCATATATCCAATTAATTGGATTGGATTTAAAATCCATAAAAATGGATTTGGATATGAAACTAATCCATTTAAATGGATTTAAAATAGATTAGATTGGATTGGATATAGATTATTTTATGGATATGAATTTTTTTGTCCAGCCCTAGCCCCCAATTTGCATCAGTCTAACCAAAGAAAAAAGAATGTTGGATTCCAAGATAGAGGTGCAGCCACTGGCACAGAGTCACAATGTTGAGAACCATTTTGCTCTGACATATTTCAAGTCTTCCTTCAAGAAATTTTTTACATTGTTTCTCTCTGGGAAGAGAAAAACAGATTCAGAAGCTGCTGAAAGTGATGACAGAAATAATACACACAAAGTTAGATGACGATGAGTGGGTGTTGAAAATTAATTTTTATGAAAAAGAGAGAGATGAGTGGCAGCGGCGCAGGGAGGTTGTTGACGTGGTGGTGGTGGTGGGAGTTGTCGCCAAGGAGAAGACGGAGAAGCAGCAGCTGCTGTGCCGCTGGAGAAGAAAGGAAAAAGAGGACCATCACCCATTGGAGAAGAAGGGAAAGTGTCAGAATTTTTTTAAAAAATAAAAACTATTTTTTTTATTATTTCCCGATAAACAACCTTTTATCATGGGTAATTTCCATGTCTCACCGGTGAGGGAGTAACTGTCGAACTTCACCTTAGAATTGACCTAATAAAAGACTATTAAGTCTTTTTAAGTTTTAAGTTGAACAGGTTCAATTATACAAAAATGTACTCAATATTAACTTTAATTGAAATATTAAGATTTTTTTTGTTTTTATTTAAAGTAAAAGAAGATTAAGTGAAAATTAAGTTGGACGGTTCAATAATAAAAAAATGTACTCAAGTTAATGATCCATCTCAAAATTAGTTATACATTGAATGATGTTTAAGGGTGGGTTTATTTGTGTGAAAGAAAAAAGAATGGAAGAGAATTAAAAGTAAATATTTGAATTAAAGTAGAAAAATAAAAAACGTAAGACTCAGACATAATTTTGAAAAAAATTCTTTTTTCTTTTTAACAATCAAAAACGCACGCTAAAAGCATTTTGATAGCCGCAATTGAATTTATAACAATTTTGTTGGCCTATGAATAAACTCATTCACACAGCAAGAGTCCAAAAAGAGACAAACGCGGGACAATCTGACACTTGAAATGTCTTAGAGCAGACCTTTACTGTTTCTCAACCCAGGATTGTACCTTATTATCACTCTATGGCAAATATGACAACCGTCACTGTCCTTTCACCCTATTATTTCCCAGCGTGCAATATCAATCTTATGATTATCATTGATTTTTGAAGATGGTCCATTAGAGGCAATTTTATTCATCTTGAATGCCAAACCAATGAAAAAAATGGATAAATAGTTTTCTCTTTTGCTAGTTTCAAAGTTGAAAGGGAATTGCCCTTTTTCTCTTTTGCTGATCGCTACCATTTTTATAGATATAAGATTATAAGTGGTTGGGTTGTTATCATGTGTGTAAGGTTGAGAAATATCCAATACCAAGCTTTCGTCACTCAACATCAAAAAGGTAAACTCCCGTTACATTACAATTTGACACAATTTTTTATTGACCTGAAAGTGATATTAGATAAAGTGAAAAGGAAATATCAAACCATCTTTAGCTAAGTGCGAATGATTCTGGTTTTCCACTTACGTTTAGAGCATATTATTAATCAACGAAGACAAACGAAGCTAATCAACGGGAAAAGGATTTTCTTCGTTTGTTCAATTCGTGATGAATTGACATTTCTGATCAACGGGAAGATACACACGGAGTGGACTCCGTTGTTTATCTTATAGGACCATACGCATAAATTTACCATCGACATCATTGGTAGACTAGGTTTATTTTCACTCGGAACGCGTGGTACATTTTCTAAATCTAGAAGGAAAAAAATGAGAGGTCTTTTGATAGTTGAAGTCTTTTGCTTATGGAGTTATTGACTTAGTAGAAGAGAAATGAAAATAAATAAATAATAAAATGTTTAATTTTTTATTAATATTTTGATAAAATTAATAATTAATATTTATCTATAAAAAAAAATCATTCATTCATAACAGCAGACACTTAAATTTAATTCTCAAATTTTTCTATTGACAAGCGATATATAAATTTCTTTATAAATTCTTAGTAAAGTTAATAGTTTATCTTTGTTTGATAGGACATAAGCTTCTCTCAATATAAACTTTTAACTAGCAAAAAAGAAGAAAGAAAGGATTGGTGCCAGAAATAGAATAAAACTTGAATGTCCTATTCTTGTTTTGATCGTGTTTGGGCATTGACATTGGCAATGCAAGGCTTGAGAGAGAGAGATGGCATCTGCGCTGTCTTGGCGGGACAGTCTGGCTTGCTTATATTTGTACCTCGTTTTTCTCGTTTACTACCATACTACCCCTTTTTTTTTGTTTACTATTTTACCCTTTTCCATTTTCTTGAGATAGAGATGGAGTATATTCATTCACTCATTCACATCGCCATTCAATAAGCAATGCCTTAATCGCGTGTTTTCATACCCTTCCGGGACGTGACATTCCGCGTCTCTTATGCCTATTGGCTTTCACGTTTTTTATCCTTTCCACATTAATTTTATGTTCAACGTTCAAACTGTGTGTTACCAATGTTATCAAAAGTAGCTACTTCAATTATTAAATTATAAAAATAGTTTTAAAATATTAATCATTTTATATTTTTAAAGACTAAAATTATCTTTGTTTAATAATACTCCGTAAAAGTATTGATCCAACTAAAACTAAATCTGAATTCTTTAAGTAAAATTTCATTTCAAATTTTGTAGAAGGATTTTTTTTATTAAAGATAGTCCAACTGATGAAGCTCATAAGTACTTTATACTTATAGCTCAAAAAAATGTAAAACACGTATGTTTTTGTTAATCTAACTCGAACTAAAAATTATTTTTGATAAGCATATGTTTTAAAAATTCAATCTAATCCACAAAAACATATTTAAGTTATGTTTCAGGTGATCTTAACTAGATTCAATATCTAATTTTTAAAAATGCATACTTTATTGATAATTGTTTTACTAATAATGATATTTATTATTTTAATCATCAATGTTTTGTTTTCATGACCACCTATATATAGAAATCTATAGCGTGTGTGATGTGATCTGTTCCTTCCACCACTCTTCTTAGTTCTTATGACTTTAATTATATTTAATTCCATGTGCCTTTGAAATTGGAAAATCGACAATTTGATTTGATTTTATGTTGGAAAATAAAACATAACGTGATAATCGGAGACAGAAACGTGCTAGACATTATCACTTTTACTTGTTTAATAGATTTCTAAATATAATAAGAGTCAATTCACATTGACTTTTATGTTCAGAGTTTTTTTTTTTTCTGGTACAAATGTTCATGGGTTAAACGAATGAGTTTGAGAATAAAGGGGAAATTTCAGGGGTATCGAGTTTTGTTATTTGTAAAGTGGGCAATGATAAAGAAAATATTTTCGGTCCTTGATTTAAAAAATTAAAGAGTGATATTTTAAAACGTGTATAATTTGTTTATCCTATGTGTAAATAATATTAACTATAGAGTTTTTTTTTTATGGATAATTTCTCCTTCAATTTGAGTAACTCCTTTATGAGTTAGTTGAGACGATAGCTATTGAAACAGTTTTTGATAAAAGATGGAAAAAGTTTTCAATAAAACGTGATTTCGTACTTGTTATCAAAGGTTTCAAATAGGCCAAAGTGGTCCCTTAAATACTTAGGAATAAATGATTAAATTGTATAAATTTAACTCATTTTATATCTTTTTTTATTGTTTATATTTATTGTGAGAGTTATTTTTGTGTAGATAAACTTATCGATGTTAACTATCACCAGTGATTTAGTTTGATAAAATTTTCTTTCATCTTTTATTTGAAATAATTTTTTAGAAAAAATATAACCTTTATTGTTTAAAATTCATATAATTATACACGAGTTTTTGTTGCTTGTTTTTCATTTATTTTTATTTTTTATTTAATCTTTAATATAATAGAGTTAATTGTATTGACGATTTTCAGTTTCAATAATCTAGTTGGGATGATCAACCTCAATTGGAACATAATTCTGGATTTTGATTAAAAAAATATTAACTAATATTTTTTTTATTATCAATAATCAATAGTATTATCTATTTTATCTTTTAAAATGAATATTTTTAGATTAGTCAGGTCTTACGTGGTAAAGATGAAGTAGCTAATAGGCATGACAACTTGACCCACATCTGTGGACATCCGTCCGAACCCGCCCCGATGTCAATGGAAAAAAACTGAGTTGACCGGTTTCGGGTTCGGATTCGATTTTTCCCCGCCTGTTGAATTCGGGGGCGGGGGCGGTTTTGGTAATGTTGGTAACCGTCCCGCCCCCGCTCCCACCATGCTATATTTAATTATTTATAAAAATACCTTTATATATATGGAATACCTTGGGATAAAGGCTTAATTTTATTCAAGAATTAGGAGTATAACTAATTTTACTTTCTAGCAATAAACATCTAATGTTGAAAATTTATTGTAATTACATTCATTTGAGACTTAGCGCGATCAAATTTTATGTTATGATTGTTGTTTAAAATTAATTTTTTAATAGTAATTTTTAAGTGTTCGGGGGCGAGACGGGACGGGGAAAATCGACCCCCGTCGAGGCGGGGGCGGGGACAATTTTTTTAGCTCCATCAATTTCGGGGACAGGAGCGGGGGTGATTTTGAAGGACGGGGATGAGAGTGATATAAGTAAAAACTGTCTCCGACCCGTCCCGTTGCCATGTCTAGTAAGTAACATGAAATTTACCCTTTTTAAAATATTAAATTGAATAGCGAAAGTTGTATTGAACAAACAATTAACAGCAATAAATTAATATGGCTACAATGAAAGGGGGGAGGGGGGAAGAAAAAAGAAATGAGAACAAACGGAATTAAGAATAAGTCAAACTACATTATACCTTCCCTCATTCTGCATTTGAATAAGATTGAATTGAATTGACATAATCACTTGTTTCACTTTCCCCCCAACCTCATCCTAACCAACAAAGCCATTCCGAGCAATTTTCTTTTTTTTTTTTTTCCTAAGAAAACTATTGATGTCCCCCTGTTTTCAAATTATCAATAGAGTTAGAAGAAGCATGATTAATTTTAATTTGTCTCTCTTAAAATTTTTAAGTATATTCTTAATCGTTAAAAATATATAGAGTGATTGCTTTGATGATGTTCTATATTATCATGACTTGACAATACTTAGTATTAAAAAACAATTAAATGAATATCAAAGTTTCTAACAAAATAACGTAATTATACTTCATATTTTCTTAAAAATAACTTGCTGATAAACTTTTTTTTCCCTTCAATAAAACGCACCTTGGACTGCACAATATTCGCAATAATGTGCATATAATTTTTTTTTTTGCTGATAATGTGCATACCATATTATCACTTCAATTATTTTTATTCAATGAAACGCACCTTGCTTAGTATATAAACCTCATCGGAATAGTACATATCTGCCATATCATATTATCACTGCATGTTGTAGAAATTCATTCATCCATCACCGTTTTTGAAAAACAGATGCAAATTTACGCATCTAACACGGAAAATACGAAATTCGGATAGTTATCGGATCCTATCACCCAGTCATAAACATTTAATTAAGTCAAACTACATTCACACACACAAACGACAAGTCAACAAAAAACATTCAAGTTGCATGTGCTGACCATAATCAATCAATAGTAGTCTAGCAGAAGTACTATTTTTTTTTTTGTTCTTTTTATTAATATATTCAAATTAAATTCGTTTACTTTTAATAAGTCGGATAACTTCTAAAACTTTCACTATTTTTTCAGAATTAGACATTTTTAATATTCTCTTAATTGTCCTTTTTAGTTATATTTTATCTTTATATTTAATTTTCTTTACTAATTATCTCTTTCAATTTTTCATCATGGATTTTTACCTTAAAATTAAATCTCAAAAGCTTTTTTTTATAAAAATAAATAGTTCAAAAAGATCTTATTTTACAATTTAAATTATTTATTATAAATTTAAAATATAATTCATACATTGAAAATGTTTATTTATTACGAACTTCAATTATAGTGTAATTTATATATTAAAATATTTATTTTATATTGTAATAACAAAATAAAATAAAAATTCAGAAGTGAAGTGCATGGAAGACAGAAAGGCAGGGAGACAGGACTCCACTAGTTGTAGGGAGGAGTACCAGCTGTATGTAGTGGCAAAACGGTAAAAAAACATGAGAACCATGTCGTTAATGGAAGCTTATAATAATTAAAATTGTATTATTATTATAGTTTGTTTTACACAACGAGTTGAAGATCCAACTTGAAGTTTGGCATCTGAATCCCAATTCGGAACCCAAAATTAGTTGGATTCAATCGAAATCTGAGAGAGAAAGAAGAGAAGCAGTGATTGGTAGGGTAATGGCGGAAGGGAAGGAAGAGAGTAAATCTAGCGAGGAAAGTGTGAAGCTGTTCGTAGGGCAAGTGCCGAAGCACATGACCGAACCCGAACTGCTTGCAATGTTCAAGGAGTTCGCGCTCGTCGACGAAGTCAACATAATCAAAGACAAAGCGACTTGTGCTTCCCGAGGTACTATAATTCCAATCTCGTATTCTCAGACATTACTATTGTTCTCGAGCGTGCGCCACTTGTCTCGCTTCTTCCAACCCTAATTTTCCGTTTCGCTTCGCAGGTTGTTGCTTCGTGATTTGTCCGTCAAGGGAGGAGGCGGATAAGGCCGTCAATGCGTGTCACAATAAAAAGACGTTACCCGGGGTTGGTACTTTACTTGGTGCTGCTGCTTTTATCTTTATTATTTATTATTTTTATTTTAATTAATTTTGTTTGTTCTTGTGTTGAGTGTGATGGATCCGTTTAAATGGAATGGTGTGATGTGAATGATATACTACTAGTTATTGATTGACGCTGACGAGTGTTTGTTAGGAATGAATGAGTGTCTTAATTGGGCAATAACGTGTCTAACTCTAGCAATTTATGCGCTGCTACTTACTATATTTGGGGTAACCGAATCAACTCAATCTTAACAGATTTTAAGTGTTTTGCATTCTGCTGTATTTTCTCCGGGGCTTATTTGTATTTGTAAGTTTGGATTTTGATTCAAATCAATTTTGGTCGGATGGATTTTTATTTTTTTATTTTTTGTGGACAAGGGGTGTGGTGGAGTTTATAAAATGCCACTGTTATATTGAACAGAAAAGTAAATTAATGAACTAATATAGAATTCAATTTTATAAACTATTTTTCATTATTGTGACATATCCATTTATTTTACTTATAAGAGCATCTCCAATAAGAGTGCTTATATGAGTTGTTCAATTCTAAGCAACCTTGTTTAACCTTTTTTTCTCATTGAAGCAGATGACATGACTTACTTATATAAACAATAGTTGTTTAATAAATTTATACCATAAATAGAATATTTTTCAAGCATTGTAGGACCTACAAAATTAAGTTAATCACTCACTTCATGTAGTGTGTTTAAATCTATGTAGAATTGTAAGACCCACAAAATTATGATAAGTAATTCATCTAAACAACTATGCATTGGAGATGCTCTAATTGTGCATTTGACTTATCACATTTTGTAATTAATTAATAAATTGATTTCATGCAATGTGAGCAGACGCATCATGTAATCTATCATTCATTTTCAAAGTGATGGGTTATTATAATCCTTGTTACCCTTTAAGGTTGAGAATTTAAGGGTGTTTTTTTTTTTTTTAAAAAGACTCGTGCTGTTTCCACCACTTGCTGCATAAACATTCCATAACGGGTAACAGAGTGTTTTACACTGGTATATTTTCTTAAAGCCATTATATTCGTAGTAATCAATATTGGTTTAGTCTGAATCTAACATGCACAAACAGTTAAGCACTTGCACCCATTCACATATGTAATATTTCTGCCAGGTATGCAGAATTGAAAATAAAATATCTTATCTTTCTATAATTATTCAATTTGATATCCAATTTTCCTGCCCTGAGCTCCTCTTGGAATTTTTTATATTTTTGGGGTGGGGTTGGGAGGGGGGCTGAGGGGTTCATTTTATAAAGTATTGATGCAGCAGCCTTATTGTCTCTGCCCTTGAGATTCTGGGTAAATGGTAGCATCTTCTGTGATCTAAATATGCATAAAATCCTGTTTTGCAAACTCCAAACTCCAAACTTTTTTATATATTGGTAATCCAAACTCCAAAGCCTTAGTAATAATGTTTTGCAAGTTATTGCTTTAGTAACCATGTGATATGATACTATTCTCATTCTGATTTGGAAAATCCTGTTTTTCTGTGTCCAATTCAGGCATCTAGTCCATTACAAGTGAAGTATGCAGATGGCGAGTTGGAAAGATTAGGTATAAAAAAATTTCATCATTTAATGAAAATTTTGTTCAGCTGATAAATTTCTTTGCATGTGCAAGAATTGCTTTGTGCTATATTAAGGTCATGCCTTGATAAGTGGTTTTCTGTGGTCCTTGAATCCAGAACACAAACTCTTCATTGGCATGCTTCCTAAGAATGTTTCTGAAGTTGAAATATCTGCTCTTTTCTCCAAGTATGGAACTATAAAGGATTTACAAATTTTAAGAGGTTCTCAGCAAACGAGTAAAGGTGCTGATTTCTCACCTTAATCAATCCTTTATTTAAGGCCTTGGTGTTTCTTAACTGCAAAGAGTTATTCATAGTTCTCTTATTTTGTGGTAGGTTGTGCATTTTTGAAGTATGAAACCAAAGAACAGGCTCTTGCTGCTTTGGAGGCAATCAATGGAAAGCATAAAATGGAGGTCAGTGTTTACTAAAACCATCACCAGAATTTTTAACACATCTTTTAATTTGGTACTGGTGCAGTTGTTTGAGTATATAATGAATGTGTTAAAAAGTTTCAGCTATTACATACTTTATTAATGGAGGGAAGGAAATAATTAGATGATGTACACGATAGGATGGAAGTATATTGTTAGCTGTTGATAATATTTAGCAATTTAGTTGTACTATGTTAATTTTGCTGATGCAATGTATGTGTAGACATGGACTATTTTAGATTCAATGACATGTTTTTGGTTCCTTCTTTGTGGTAGAATGGAAAAGTGCATGCCTTTAAACTCAATTACAATTTTAGTTGTAAATGGTGTTTGCAGTATTTTGGATCTTCAAGCGGCATTCAGCCACGAAATCCTGTTGGTGAGGACGTGAACATTTAATCATGTGTCTCAGATTTCATTGTAGATGCACAAATACTTATTATTTCAATTTTTTTAATTGTTGTTTCAATTTGGAAATCTAAGACTGCCTTTGTTCCCTACATTGGTTTGTATAAGATGATGCTCAGGCTCAGGCTTGAACTGGATCCAAGCTTGGAAAGGGGAACTCAAGCTATTGCTTGTGATGCTTATTACATGCTTGCAATAAAATGTGCCCAAGCTGAATAAATCTCAAGATTGGGGTTGTTTCAAATGCACAATCCCTTATGCATGGTTTCCATCAACATATATAAGGACAATATATACGAAATATATAAAATATTTGAATTAAAGCTCATAAACTTGCACCTCATTTGTTCAAAACTAATTGGATTAGGATTTACTAAAAAATCACATTTCCTCTTTGCAACTAATCTTCCAGTGAGACTACCTATCAAATACGAAGCTTTATCTAGACACTTTTGTATAGCGCTGAAGTCATTAGCTTTTGTTTGCTTGATATGTTCTCCACTCATACATGACAAAGTCACTGAAATTGCTAACTTGACAAGTATATTAATTCAGATATTTGCAATATGATATTTGTTGTCTTCCATAGGGTTCAAGTGTTCCCTTAGTTGTCAAATGGGCTGATACTGAAAAGGAAAGACAAGCTCGAAGAGCTCAGAAAGCACAGTCCCAAGCTTCTAATGTACCACAAACTGATTCTCAGCACCCATCATTGTTTGGAGCCTTGCCTATGAGTTATGTTCCTCCGTATAATGGATATGGTTATCAGGTTAGTTCTATCAGGACTAAATTTTGGCATTTTTTCTTCTTCTTAATCCTTGTAGTCTTTATTCTGCATAATTATGTCATCAAATCAGAAACCATTGCATTTGTGTATTAATGTTAGTTTCCATGCTTAACTTCTTGATAAGATATTTGTGATGCTAATCATTTTCTCTTGATAGGCTCCTGTAGGTTATGGGCTGATGCCGTACCGCATGCCACCGATGCAGAGTCAACATGGTTACCATAATATGATGCCTCACATGAATCAAGGAAATGCATTACGGCCTGATCTTGGCCCCAATATGAACCCTAGAAACTATCATGTGCCTCCTGCAAGTTATGTTGGCTCTTATCCTGCTGTGCCAGGTCTACAACATCCTATGGCATATCCTACAGGAATGATTAGTCCAAGGCACATGAATACTTCTCCTGGTTCAGTTTCACCTGCCAGTGGAAATAACAACCATGCTGCATCTTCAGGTGCCAGCAAAATTTCTGGGGGTCAGGTTGAAGGTTGTTATCAAAATCTTATGTGTGCTCAAGTATAAATGATTGTGTTCATTTATACTTGATACACTTATGTTTATGTTTAACCATCACTCTTTACCTTACAACAAGAAATGTTATTTTGACAATTCTATTTCTACTTTTTTATTTTTATTTTCTGACTTAGGACCACCTGGTGCCAATCTATTTATTTATCACATACCTCAAGAATTTGGAGATCAAGAGCTTGCTACTGCTTTTCAACCATTTGGTAGAGTTTTGAGTGCTAAAGTTTTTGTTGATAAAGCAACCGGTGTTAGCAAATGTTTTGGTAAGCTTATGCTCCATTTATTAATGAATTTGATGGGTTATGTGTGGAGCTTGTGTTTGATGATGAGCCCGAATTTGCAGGGTTTGTAAGTTATGATACCCCAGAGGCTGCTCAATCTGCCATCAGTATGATGAATGGATGCCAATTAGGAGGTAAGAAATTAAAGGTCCAGCTTAAGAGGGATAACAAACAGGGTAAACCTTACTGATGAAGCTGAACAATGGAATTTTGTACAATTCACATTGTAATTCATGACCCATCTGATGTTAATAC
>PYAF01001667.1:3842348-3859732 GCA_007407185.1 Glycine tomentella | reverse complement strand
GATAATCTAAAATAGTTTTACACCACTATTTAATCACATTTAATTATATAAAATAAGTTTGTAGATTTTTATAATATATATTTTAATAGTCATACTAACATGATTTGTGATTGAAAGATAATGTAAAATTAATTTACATTATAAGTGCATGATCATACGCTTAAATATTTTAAATTAATTATTCAATACTTTCTAGTATAATTCAACATTATTAATTTTCTTTTAAATAAATATTTTTTATCTTCAAAAAGTATTATTGAACATTAATTTATTCAACATTAGATATAAGTCATATTAAAAGTTGTAGAGAGAAAAATACTCATGAAACAATTGTTTATAATATTTAATATTGTTGACAATTCAACTATATTCCCTCTAAAAAAAACAATTCAACTATATTTAAATTGACTAAGGGTAACCCATTTTAAGGCCATCCTAATGTTAGGATTATCATAACTTTCCTTTTCTTTCCTTTTAATAACCCACCGACCATGGTCCCATTTTGTTTAATTAATTTCTTCCCAACTTGATTCAATGACCACACCTACGTTGCCTACTTGATGTTTTACGGTCATTTTTTTTTTCTTCTAAAAGGAAAATGCTGTCTACATAATTTTTTGAAAGACAAAATGAAAAAATTTGGATAGGGTGTGGGTGGATAAAAAGTTCAGATAATCACACATTTATTTTTTATTATAAGAAATAATTATAAAACACATAGTTGATTAAAATAATAAATTCAAAAAAAAATTACACTTTTCATTTTTTACGTGTATATTTCATTTCTTCTTATCCCGAAGAAACTGAAAGTAGAATCTGTTGCAAGCATGACAACCGGAACAGCGAAACTTATTAATTCACAGATGTAGAACAACTCAATGGTGATAATTTCCTGTCAATGGATTCTTCATTAATTAGTTTATTACTTCATT
Source organism: Glycine tomentella (assembly GCA_007407185.1). Lineage (NCBI taxonomy): Eukaryota > Viridiplantae > Streptophyta > Magnoliopsida > Fabales > Fabaceae > Glycine > Glycine tomentella. Next base: position 3,858,800 of record PYAF01001667.1, on the reverse strand, counting down.
TAACAGTTCTTAGGTCAAGTTCAATTGTTTACCGTGAATCACAGGGTGTCTTCTCTTATATTTTTATGTTACTTTTTTTAATCTGGTATAAGCTACTACCAACCCCGTTCTCTTTTTCCCGCGGCAGATTAGTTCCTTATATTGAAGTCTTTTCCTTGTGGTGCAATTGGGATTTGGAAAGCGCATCAGAGGTCAAAAGTGACCAAAGATTTTTCTAACCTGGCTGCCTTAAATTTCATGCAGCCCATAACGATGTGTTCGAATATTATGAAAACAAAATAAGCCTACACACCAACCTAAGGTAGGTTGGAGAATGTTACAAAGACACAAACAACTTAGTACTTAATTTTTGCCTTAATAATAGCTTAGTTTTTAAACTTCAACTAACAAGGTCTAATTTTCTTAAATGATTAACAGTATATATCTTTTAATCAAACGCTTCCCATGTTTGATACAGATCCAAACCAATTCAAACTCTCATATTGGACTTGTACAAAAAATTCCAAGATGATATTAGAACATAATAACCGTTACTTTTGAGGTAATTTGAAAACAAACCCAACATGAAAATCATTAAAACAGGCACAGCCGAAAAAGAAAATTTCAACACCTAGGAACAAAATTCAATAATTTTGTAAAAAGGTCATACAAATAGATCCAACTTGACTAGAGAGAGCCATGAATTTTGACACCTAGGGTCTGATAGGGTCAAAGAGTATATCCTGAAGGGTTTAAGATATTATGTATACTCAAATAAATAAATAAAAACGTGTCTATGAAGATAGTTCCCATTTATGTTTCATTGATTGTCTTTGATTTTTTCTAGAAGAGTGTTGGAACATGTCCCTATTGCTATTGGAACATGTCCCTGTTGCTATCCCTCTATAAGATCATAACAAATTTGAGGCAAATCCTTCTCCTTTAGTAATGACTATTGACTAGTTCCTTCCATATGGTAGAGAGGCCAAGTCTTATAGAAAGATTGCCCCGTCACTGTCACAAAAAGTATCAAACAAGACACCCCAAAAGTTTTTGCCTTTCGATTTCACTACTATTTGAGTGGCTTGGAGAAGCCCTTGTATTGTGTTGGGTACAACAGTTGCAGAATTTTTCAAGGCATAAAAAGCAAAACATTCCTTCTTAGTTGCTACAAGGTCGATGGACATGATGAAGAATAGCCCTTTTGATGCCTCTTCTTCTTCTTACATGCTTATTGAGGCCAGTGGTGACTCTGAAGCTGATTGGAACCCCTTTACTATGGGGGAACATGCTTATGAAATTGGCAGAGCAGATGATGATGCTCAATCTTGCATCTATGATAATTCTGAGACTTATAATGCTGCTGATGAACTCAATGGATATGATGAGTCCTGGAATAATGATGATCATGATGTTGAAGATGAGAAGAAAGATGATGTTATTCATCATGGAACTTCATATTGTGATGATGATGAGATGCAGCAACACCAGAAGTCATGTGTGTCGGATGATTCTGGCCAAGAATTGGTGGATGAGATGGAAAAGAACAGGCTTTTCTGGGAAGCTTGTTTGGCATCTTGATTATGTTTGTTGGAACTTCTTTATTTTCTGAATCAATAATGTTCTGGATTCACGAGTATGAAGAAACTTCATAGGGGCTGCTTAGCTTCACCAGTATATATTCTTTTTTCTTTTAACAAAGATGGGGGTCTATTAAACTTGTCTAAAAGATAAAAGCTTTCAAGTGTATGTATGCCTAATAAACTAATTTGTTCACACCACAATAAGGTTCATGTGTCTTTCCTGTAATCGTTCCCCAATTCATCGAGGAACATACATACATAGACTACAACTTCATTCTAATAACTTCTTATCTGAATTTCTTGTCAAATATTTGATATGTTGGTTAATACTTGTATAAAGTTATGATCCTTTCATTTTATATTATTCAACAATTGCCTTTTAATTATTATAGCTTTGATTATGTAGCATATACTCGTGTACAGTAGTAATTTTGCTACAGAATTGTTTGATTCGGTTATGTTTGAATTTCAGTTGATCACCTATCACGGTTAAGGTCCTTAAGGAGATTCGGGAAAATTGAGTACTGTAAAATACTCTTGGTTTTCTTCTGTGACTTTTTTATCTGGGGAAGCATGGCACGTCACAGGGGTGAAGCAGGCACCTATCACGGTTAGGCCCACCGATTATCTTGGTGAGCTTCTGAAGTTTTTAGTTAATAATAATTTCAACATAACATGTGATCTTCAGAATAATTGAAAATCAATTACGGTCCAACTCAGTTTACTATTATATTATTACCACGATGGAGCATTCAAATTTCGCACATTATCAAATACGAGAAATTCTTAGGTGCACCTGGAGCAAGACATTTTATTGCTCTGATCCCTTCATTGTTTGCCATGTCAGCATTGTGGGTCATTGTTGTTTCCTAAATCAATAGTAGTTTTTAATTTTTCTAGGTAGATTAATGACAATTTTTAATTTTTCTAGGTAGATTGCTGACATGACGAACAATGAATGGATCAGAGCAACAAAAATGTCTTGTTCCAGGTGCACCTAAGAATTTCTCATCAAATACTAGTATTATTGTGTTAGCATTAAAAAAGTGTATTTTATTTGGTCAAGTTGATGGACATTCATGAATTGGGTTAGTGAATGAGAATTGCAATATAATATGTCATCTTCAGAATAGTTGAAAATCAATTGCTGTCCAACTCACAGTTTAACCTTATATTATTACCTGGTATGACGGAAAATTCAAATTTCACACAATAGAATTAACCTATAAATATTATCTGGTATTATTACCCCCATGAAATTTGAACAAAGATAACTAGCACAATACTTTCAGTTCCATGAACAAAGATAACCAACTCTTTTGGAGTTGCTCCAATGTTTCTTACAGGGGAGGCTCTTCCCATTATCGATTAAAAGAATTGTTGAAAAAGTCAACTTAAATTTCCAGTGTATTGTAAATTGATGAAACTTAATATTTGACTCAGAGAAAGTCTACATTGATCTTTGAATGAAGTAGATACTTCAAAGATGTAGAAATTGTGAGAATAATAAATTGACACTTATTTATTATGAGAAGAAGCCACAACCCATCACTAACTAATAAGAGGAGTTTTGTGAAGAGTCGTGAGTATTTATAATTTTTTATTACTCATGAGTGTGACACTTAGTTTATAGGGCGATTCAACCACTTGGAGTGGATATATGTTTAACACTCATTTGATCTCTATACTTGGAAAATATTTACGTTTTAGCTTTTATCCTTAGATATTATTCATTTTAATATCTACGCATACACTTTTTATTCCATTATAGTCCCAACAATTTTGGACATCAGACTAAAATGGATTAAAAAAATTAAATAGAGGCTAAAACAAATAGCTTCTATGTGTTAAGAACTAAAGTATAAAAATTGGGCAACTATAAAACTCAAATGAGTAATTTAATAAAGATATATTTATTGCGATATTTCCACGGGTGCAGGTAAAAAAAGTATTGAACCACACAACAGTTCTATTATTTTCTTTGTGATGTGCGCTTTTGTGTGTTTCCATATTCAATGCTTATTGCATTCGAATCATGTTACTACTGTGAAAGGAATTCAACATTAATCTACCAGTAATGTAATCTGAATACATACATGATCACCAAATTTTGGTCATGCACAGATACGAACAAAGCAAGCACCATTTCATTCTAAACCAATCTCCCTATTCCCTAACAATTCATCAATGCATTCAACTTCCAAGTTCCACCTATGTGAAATTAGAAAATACACTTGGCTACTCCCTCAAATACCCATCCCATCTAGTACTGGGACATTCAGAATCAGGTCAAATTCAGCCCTAAACTGAACATAACAACTGCCCACAATCGACAACAAACAAACACTTCCTACACCGTGTAACAAATTAATTTACACAAGCAACCCTGGTAGGGACAAAATCTAAAACAAGGTACTTAAAAACTGCTTAAAAGTTAAAATACACTCAGTGCTTAACTAGATGCAAACAGTGGAACTAGTGAAACGGAATCTGTAAACTTATCAATCATCTCCACATCATTGGTGCTTGTACTTTCTATTGATGGACTACTTGTGTCAGCATTTGATTCCTCAGCTGTCAGAGTTGTTCTTGAGTCATCTTCATAGGAGGGACTCGAGCACCAATCTACAGTTTTGATATCAGTATATGTTAAAGCAGATTCCAAGTTGTAGCCGGAGTAACTCTTGGGGCTCTCTAACTTCTGTTGCAAATACCCTGCAGGTTCTTCTGAGAATCGTTTTGTTTTCTCATCCAAACGCTTCAAGAAGCATTCCACTATATCGCTTACTGATGCATCGGCTTCCCCTTCCTCTTCACTGGCATGACTGTAGTCAACATCATGATCATCATCATCATCATCTGACTTGGTCTCTCTCAATTCACCACTGGTATCCATTTCTTGCTGACTATCATAGTCATCCTCAGATTGATGATCGGATGAAAGAGATGACATAGGTGAATATCCTGCTGCAGCTGTTTCTTCGCGTTCTCTAAGTGTCTTCAATATTAGGGTCTTTAGTAAATTCATCACTTGGACCGCATGCATCAGAGCAGTTAGTGGATCAGACATCTGTTTCAAGAGAAAAATAAAATATGAGAATAAAAAATACTAGATTTGCAGTTTATATGAATACATGCTAATGGTAACAAGTAACAACGTAATAGTAAAGATGTAACATGTATAATTAAAATATGAGCTCATTAAGCATACATGTAACATACCTGAGTCATATTTGGAGCAAAAACCATAGCAATGTTTCTTGCATCCATTTTGTTATAATCCTCTTCTGCTACAACATCAGACATGAGATCAATAGCCCAGTTGAGCAAGGCTGATTCAGTTGGCTTTAGCTGCTTCACAAGCTCAACAGATTCTTCTTCTGTGTTGCACTCAAGAACTTGCTCAGGGGAAAGTCCATCTAGCACTCCTGAAGGAAGTTCCCTGAACCATGCTTTAATTAGGCCTGCCAAACAGTGGACATCAATGTCATCTGGCACAATGCCCTTGTTCAACTGCTCCCTCAAATGCTCCTCTTGACTGTTTTCTGGATTAATGCGAAATATGCCTTCAGCCTGAAAATTTATTGAGAAGAGACAACAAAAATGACAGTCAATGACCCAATCATAGTCAATGGCTCAAATGACAAAGTATATTATAATACTGGTACCTACCTTTAGGCCACCTTGTGAGTATAATCGATCTTGCATTAGCAGTAGAATAGTGGGGACGCTGTTTCCTTTTGAGTCATAGGAACACTGCATTGATTCTGCTGAGACGCCAAACACCCTAACACTGCAATTGATGATGGAAAATCACATTAGCATATGGATGAAGATATATAATCTTGCTAGATGAGGTTTAGGAAAGAAAAAATACATGAACCCCAAACCCAAACACATTCACGAACTTCCTCACTTTGCAATTACACAAATCAAAGAAACTTGATTCAAACTAATCGCAAAAAATGTCTTGCTTTCATTTTCCGAAGTATTACTGTATACACAAAAGACTAAGAACATAAGATAACTTTTAAATCCGTCATTACCGTTAGGTACTTTTTCAGCAAATAAAGGCAAACCTAAGAAAATAAGATAACTTTTAAATCCTACATTACCGTTATGTAATTTTTTCAGCAAATAAAAGCAAACATTAATTCGCTTTTTAATGCAACTATCATAAAGGTTAAAGCTTAATTTCCTTTTGAATGCAACTGTCTAACTTTTTAGTTTTGCATCCCCCTTCCATCACTTTACTTCCACGCAACGGCTGAAAAACCTTATCGAAGAATAACGCACATTTCTCCATCTATCCAGTGTCAACACTCACAGTAGAAATGTAGAAGAGCTTCTTGTCATCAAACTTTCTACTTCATAAAATCCCAGCACAATCTCGAGTTTGAGTTCTAATATACAGCTTTGAAGTTTATTGCTCATACTAATACTATCGAACAAGATTTTTTCTTCTGTAAAAAAACACTGGTAACCTCGTACAAAAAATAAAAATAAAAATGTCCTACGTCCTTAGAGGGAAACAGACCCAGCAACGATAAAATCTCTTAAGTACCAAAAATGAAAAGAAAGAAAAAACTTTGAGCATTTTAGCGAAGCCCATTTGAAAAAAGTGAAGAAAGAAGAAGTACCTAGCACTGGGAACGGGAGCGGGGACATGAACCTCTAACTCAAGAGGAAGACCCAGAAAGCCATTGAAGCGATCGAAGGTTACATGACTAACATGCTTAACGTTTGTGGGCCATCCGATCTCCATGGGATGATGGACGGCGGAGATTACATCGTCGGGACTGTCCACGCTGCAGGCCACCATTGACTTCCTCAGCGCCGCCAGCAGAAGCGCCACCGGCGACGCCGGGTTCTGCTCCTCTTCGCCGCCGGAGCCTCTCCGGCCCTTCCCGACAGCCCCGCATCCGCCACCGTTGGTCACCACCACTTGCCCTGTCATCCTTATCTTCTTTCAAACACACACGCTCTATCTCTCTATTAGAGTGCACGAGTGGAGAGAGAGATTTTTATTTGGTTTTGGTTTATTGGGGAGTAGAGAGAGAGAGAGAGAGATTTGAAATTTGAGGATGAGTTTGGCAATGCGAGTTTTGTTGGGTTGCATTGAAATTGTTTGCTAGTTATGTAGGTGCGTCTGTGTCTTGTGAACTTTGAACTCCAACGGCCACTCGTTTCAAATTTTTTGTTTGAGGGGCTAACTTTATCTATCTACAGTACTCTGTCTTTTTTGACCTTTCTCTCCATACGCAATTAACACTAACTGCCACTAAACATTAACTGCACCTTTGTCTTTAATCAACTCTTATACTACATGCTTTGTTCGGATTAATTATAAAAAAATATACTAGTAACCAATTGCTTCTTTTAAATTCTCTTTAAAGAGTTGCATCAATAAATATTTGAATTAACCATCATTTTGATGCCTGAAAATACATAATATTGTGATATTAATTCTTAAATATAAGAAAATTTTAAATAAATTTTTTAAAATTTTCAATTATTTTATCTAAGTTTCTAACTTAAACCGATGGCTGTTATCTTGATTGTGAAACACGTTAATATTATCGTTTAAGTTACACATATTTTTTCGGGATTTTAGATTAATTTGATTGATGAATTACATTTTCAAATATTTATTTAAAATTTTTTAGTTTTAAAAACTTTTGTTTCAACACTTTACACATTTACAAACTAAAATGTTAATTTACTGTAATATTTTTTTAAAAATAAATTTATTGAAAAAGGTAATTTATATGTATGTAAAGTATATCTAACACTTCTGTCATATATGTCAATTCTATGATAATTTTTTGTCCTCTCTATCAATGGTATTTCCATTACTATGCAAAAAGGAGACAATTTTGAATAATGGGCTATTTTGTTTTCTTTCGCCTTGCATTTTGTACTCAAACATCGGCATAATCATGAATAAAAAATCATCTTCCTAACATTTTTAAATTGAGTTTGTTTTTTTCTTTTACCGCTCCACTATGTCAAACAAATATAGTTCGAATCTTAAATCATACTATAAGATAATCAGAATATTGTTTGTTAAATCTTAAAACAGCATAACGGTTTAAAAGATTAGAACAGTATATTCTTATTCTCATGGGAACAATTCATAGGCTGACATAAGTGCCTGGGAAAAGGAAAAGAATTCGTTCACAAAGTTTCTATTATGAAAATGAAAAAGTGATCTCGTTTGCTACTTGCTAGTTTGTGAGCCAGCTAAAACAATTAGCCAACATGCATCAATGTGAAATTAAGGCATGAAATTTGGCATGTGTACAACTATTTGCCATGCTTTCAATAGTTTGGACATCAAATCACTGAAATCAGTAACGTGCTTTCATTTAATACACAACACAAGTCGCTAATAGTGATTTGATTTGTCCATCAAAATGATGAAAATTTAGAATTTATGAAATCATTAAGCTCGTGTACTTTATACTTAGACGATTGATGTGTGGTTGGCACAAGGACAATTTACCAAATTCCAATAAACCATAGAAAGACATCATCCCGTCCTTGACAACGAAATTCGAATTTTATGGAAGACCGTTGTAAAAGAATATGATCGTTCTTTTATGAACACTTTCCTTGTTGTGTAGGAAATTGTTGCTTCATCTTCTTATCGGAGACAACTTTTGCATGTCCAACCAGTATGAATCTTTACCAGATTCTTAATGCTTTATGAGAAACGAGATGCACAAATAAAATGTTTACGTTACAACCTTTGCACCACCCAGGAAAATAAGAAAAGTATTTGCTCACGGTGCTACTACTACTCACGATTTTGTTTTATTTTTGTCTAGTACTACTACCCAGTACTCACAATTGATTAATGGAAGGGCCTAATGTCTGAAGAAAAGATATAAGTGGGTGGGTCCTAAATAACAGTGATAAAAAAGAACACAGTTACCCCTATGTTGGGTAATTGTGGACCCATATGTCTCAGATAGATTAACATGGGATTGAGATGAGACACTTGGGGACTGACATGGGACGGGCCATAAAGCTTCAACCCACTGATAATAGGACACAGACTAAAATACAGTGGTAGCATTTTTAGGAATTCAATTGATCTATGATAGTCGAGAATAAACATATATGGTTTCTAAAAGCTTACATGTTGACATTGACTATTCAGTTTATACCTATATAAATTATCTAATTTTGGTGAGGGATTGATGTTGAATTAAAAAAACATTTTTTCTATAAGGGAAAATGTAAAAAATGAAAGTTTTCTAAGCGAAAAAAGAAGTTATCCTTAATAGCATGTAGAAATGTAAGTTTTCTGTCTCTGACCGAGTTTGTTTTTCATCTTCTATTTGGATCAAAATATTGTAACAAAAATTTCATTTTGTGCACATTCATTTATAATATGTAAAATAAATAAATAAATTTAAGTCTTGTCACACATTTTTAAGTCATTTTTTTTTTCAATTTCCCTTTTTTTTATTTGCTTCTCATTCCATCTGTATTGTTTTTCAATTACATTTCCCTTAAATATATCATTATCAAACACATACAGAATCCTTCAGGTGAATGTTTATAATTTGAGATTAATTTATATAACTCAGATTTTTCGTTATGTGTGTGGTATTTTGGTCAAAGGTCTCGTATACTGAGAAGATTGTTTATGTCGATCAAATGAGTATAGGGCCAATGGAGCGGCTCCTCTTGTTATTTGAAGGGGCCCATGGACCCTGCCCCAACACCAAGTTTTTTAAAAATCAGGTTCAGATTTTGGTTTTTGCGTGTACTTTGCTATTATTTTTCTTTGTTTGAAAAAAAGAAAATTTAATTGAACTCTCCAAACAATTGTTCTTTAACACCAATTTGTTCCTTGAAGAGGCCTAAGAGTACTTTTTTTTTTTTTTAGTATATCTTAAATTAGAATTTTAGATCACCTTTTGGTGAATCCTATAATGGATTGAAAATTTCTTAAGATTTATGACATTTTTTCTTTATTAGTAGATCTCAAATTGAGATCTTAGATGATTTTAATGAGTCTCACATGGATTTCATTTTTAAATATTTAAAATTTAATTTAATTAAATTAATTAAGTAATTAATTTTAATTGATAAAATATGAAAAAATATATGAATATTAATAAAACATATAATTAATTTTAAGTAATTAATTTTAACTTTTAATTTTATTTTATTTATTATTTTTTTTGTCTTATCACATAAAAAATCATTTTTTTAACTCCGTGCATATTTTCAAAATTCTTGTAAAAGAATCGAATCTCTACGTAGATATCTGCATTTTCTCTTTAATGATGGATCTGAGAAAATATATATTTTCAGCTGAATATTTTTCCTCAAGATCTCTCACTAAAATTACTCTATCCAAAAACAGAGAGAAAGTCGAGTTTTCAACAAATATATTATAATTGGACATACACATAATATTTTTCGAAAAATAGGGCCCTACTATGCCCTATGAATCGGTTCTTGGGCATATACACAATAATTTTCTCTAAATTAATGTTACTAAACACATCTTTATGCTCATGTACTGTAGCTTAGCTGTAACTGTAACCCTGTTTCAAATATCTGGTATTTGTGATTACTTACTTATTTATTTAAAAATTTCAACACGCGGCTTTCCCTGAAGAGTGAAGAGAGAGGGAACCGATGGGCCAACGCCATTGAAAATCAATAAATTAAAAGCAAGAAAATAAATTACATTCTAGCTCATTTAAATAATTTTAAATTTGGTGAAAAATATTGTATTATTTTATGGCTTATAAATTATAAATTACTTTGTCTAATTTATAGTTTATTATTTTGAAACATATATTTTTTATTTTATTTTTAATTAAATATTTAATCGTTAATACAATTAGTAATAACTTAAATTAATAAAAAAACTAAAATTGTGACTACTTAAAATACATTTTTTATTATTAAAAACATACATATTGCATAAATATTTTATTTTATTTTATATTAAAAAAAATTATAGGAACTAAAAACAAAAATCACTTTATTTGCAAGGATACAAACCATATTTAAATCTTAACAAAATTATCTATTTATATAGCTGTAAAATGACATATTTATATGAATTTGATTTTTCATAAAAAAAATCAAGTTCAATGACAGCTTATATCAATTTATTTAAATATGAGTATTTCCTAGTTGAAGTCTTAAGCAACCATGTGCCGTGGGACAAGTATATAGACGACAAACTTGTAAGAACAACTTGTGGAGAAACGAATGTTTGCGATGCCTTTGACATACATAAGATTGACTTGGTTGCTGAATTTTCTAAATCCTTTGCATTGGCTTGCAAATTTGCAACACTTTAGTCGTTGACATTCGATCACGATAACAACCAGAACAATTTATACAACTACCTAACGTATATAGATATCTTCAAACATCTAATTTGTTGTCGTTGTTGCTTGTGGGACAAAACAACATACAGGGAGCTCAAACTATACTTTGAATGGAGTATTGAGCGGTCGCATGATCAACACGAATCCTCTATATCATTGTGAATAAGCTTCTAAATAACCTCCTAAATCCTAATCATTTGCAACTTAGTCATTTTTAGCTCCATAGTAACCTTTTATTATTTGTACCCAAATAGTAATCTGCATGTTTTTTCTTCTGAATTATATTGATCTGCATATACATTTCACTAAATAAAAATTGTTTTTAGTTTTTACAATGATGTGTCGCGTAAATTGTCTAGTGAGAGTAAATCACTGGTTTAGTCTTGAAATTGTAGCAACTGATCAAATTGTTTTTCAAAATTAATAAAATGGCAAAATCATTTTTGAAATTATAAATTATTAATCAATTTAGTCATTAAGACCTTAAAAAATTCAACTAAATTGTTCCCATAGATATAAAAGAATCCTGAAATTGCAAATCATCAATCAATTAAGTTTCTTTGATATTCAATAGTGTTATCTTATATGGTTAAAAAGACAAAATTGACACGTTAAATGTTTGAGTGATAGTCAACTCGACACACATACACGATTATCACATCACACAATAGAAATGATAAAAATATTGGTGCAGTAATAATAAGTCGTGTGAAACATACATGATTAAATGGAAGGATTCAACTTTTTAACAAAATTAATGATAAATGGCATTTGCTCAATAGATAGATCACAAAACTAATGTAAAATGGACAGAGGAAGAACAAAGATGTAGAGAAGGAAAAAAGTGATTATTATTTCACTAATACTTTGATCATTTTCATGTTTATCATGGGACAATCACATATGTGTATCTAGTTGGTTGTTATTTGGACATTTAACAAGTCAATTTAGCGTTATTAAGATGACACTAGCTAACAACAGATGAATTAAATTGATTTATTATTTATAATTTAATATATATTTTTTATTTTTCAATTTGTTTGACCGATGATTAAAATTTGAAACAGTGAACTGATTTATAGTTTATAATTTCTATATTAATTACTGAAGTTATCTTATCTTAAAATGTTCAGGAGTCTATATGACACATCACTGAGTAACATCCAATCAATTGCCATGTACATTTAACTTGTAAAACTTTTCCTTCTGTACCCAAAAAAAAAAAAAAAAAACTTGTAAAACCACACAGATTCATCAGCAAAAAGAAAGTTTAAAAAATGGTTGACCTGCGAAGCTTATGACAGGGAAGAACATACGTGCAGAGTGCTGGCATATTGTTACCACTGTAGAATTGAGCAACAACTCCTTCAACACAAACTCAACAAAATTAAAAGAAAAGAAAAGGAAAATCTCTTTCAACACAAACTTTATTATAGAGTGACATTACCAATTAAGCCAAATGTTTAAAAAAATTAATTATATCCTCCTAGACTAATGGTAGGTGAGATTATCTTAATGCAACTAGATACATACATGGATGCGATGATTGAAGTTGCAATTAATTATATATGGTTGAACTTGAACCTGGTATGAGGGCATAAGTACGTTCTTTCTCAAATTCATCTTTCCTACACGATTTAATATTATAATATGTAATGCTTAACTGGTTTTGCTACATTAAAATGACATGGAATGCCTATAAAAGGGAGAAAATGCATTGTAGTTAAGCATTGCACTCACTAGTTAAGACAATTGCTTAAAAGTGAGCAAAGGGTTTAATTAACCAATAAACATGAAGATGAGATTTTTTCTTGTAGCTTGTTTGGCAGTGTTTTGCATCCTAGGGGTTTGCCAAGGAGGCAACCTCAGAAAGAAATTCTACAAGAAAACATGTCCTCAAGCCGAAGATATTGTTAGGACCAAAATCCAGGAACATGTCTCTGCAAGGCCTGATTTGCCTGCCAAGTTGATTAGAATGCATTTTCATGATTGTTTTGTCAGGGTAAACATTCCTAGTCCTATAGCTCTTTCTGAATACTAATTACACCCTATGTGCATCATTTCAAATTTAAATACAACAATGCTAATTTCCATGCAACTTTTTTTAGATCTACATATATAATTATTCACATTACATTGTTGTAAACAACATTTCAGGGCTGTGATGGTTCAGTTTTGCTGGACTCCTCTGCCACCAACACTGCAGAGAAGGACTCCATTCCCAATTTATCTTTGGCTGGCTTTGATGTCATAGATGACATTAAAGAAGCATTGGAGGCTAAATGTCCCGGAACTGTGTCTTGTGCTGATATATTAGCATTGGCAGCTAGGGATACTGTTTCTGTCAAAGTAAGCTAAAGCTAACCATTATATATAGTACACAATTTGTGTATGTTTTCATGTAACATTAGTTCATGCATGTAGCTGATTGACAATATTTGCAGTTTAATAAGCCAACATGGGAAGTACTTACCGGTAGAAGAGATGGCAGAGTATCCATAAGTGGTGAAGCCTTAGCTAATCTGCCAGCACCTTTCTTCAACTTCAGCCAGCTCAAACAAAGCTTTGCTAGCAAAGGGCTTACTGTGCATGACTTGGTTGTATTATCAGGTACATTTAATATTTTATAAACTCAATGTTAAACATAAATAATATTACCTCCATTCCTTTTTATAAGAAACAAGTTATAGTGTAAATGCACTATAACTTATTTCTTATAAAAAGAAACAGAGGTAATATTAGTAATAATACTAAGAACCAGATTTAGATGCAGTATCTTATATATTTTTAGAACTGTTATATAATGAAAGTTTACAATATTAAATGTGTTAACTTAGGTTAATTACTGAGATGAAACTTCAATTTTTAATTGTGCAACATTTCTTAAAACATTCAGGGAACTACATCTATTTTTTTTTTTTTAATTTCCAAATACTAATTGCAATCAAGGAATCACCCAAATCATCAGAGCAAAATCATCTATTAATAGGGACTAAATTAACCTATTGGCTATGTATGTATATATAGGAGCACACACAATTGGGATAGGTCACTGCAACTTATTCAGTAACAGGCTCTTCAACTTCACCGGAAAAGGTGATCAAGATCCTTCATTGAATCCTACTTATGCCAATTTGTTGAAGACAAAATGCCAAGGTCTCAGTGACACCACCACAACAGTAGAGATGGATCCTAACAGCCCAAACACCTTTGACAGTGACTATTATTCCATCCTTCGCCAGAATAAGGGTCTATTCCAATCAGATGCTGCTCTTTTAACAACTAAGATATCAAGAAACATTGTCAACGAATTGGCTAATCAAAACAAGTTCTTCACAGAGTTTGGACAGTCAATGAAGAGAATGGGAGCCATTGAGGTCCTTACTGGCTCTGCTGGGGAAATTAGGAAGAAGTGCTCTGTTGTCAACTCTTAATTAAGAGTTGTTTGCATGCTGGTTTTAATTTGGTGTGTTTCTTTTTCTATATTTTTTTTGTCACAATTTAATGTGGGTTGCAAAGCCGCTAAAATTTGTTTGTTGATATACCTTCAGTTGGGAGGTAAAAATAAATGAAGGCTGTGTTAAATTAACGGTGTCAACTTTTCTTCATTGACTTAACATTTAATATATGTACTTAGTATATAATATATTTTTCATGTACTTCCTCCTTTTTATATTGATTCTCGTTTTAGCATTTAAAAAGAAAATTTATATTGATCATCATTTTTAATTTTCAATAAAATATTAAAGCTTCCTTTTCAATTTCACCCCTAATAAATATTTGTCTTGAAATACTCTCTTTGAACTTAAATATAAGTATAGAAAAATGTCTAAGTTTGGTGGACTTGAAGAATAGTCACTAGAAACGTTTTCGTTTAGAGAAAGAATAGAGTATTATTCCAAATTGAAGTCTTAAGCAACCGTATATAGATGACAAACTTGGTTATTGAAGGTTTTCTAAAGAAACAGAATGTTTCTGATGCTTTGACATACATAAGATTGACTTGTTATTGAAGGTTTTCTAAATCCTTCATACTTCCTTGCAAGACTTTAGTCGTTGACATTCAATCACGATAACAACCAAAACAATTATGCAACTACCTAACATATAAACAGCGATTCGTTATCCTTCACGGACGAAACAATATGGACCTCTAAATATATTTTTAGTGACTTTTATTACCGTAGTATTTTTTTGTTTTATTTGTCCAATTAAATATAGTAGTTTGCATTTTCATGACTGAATTAGTTGCCTATTTGATATGAAGTTATGTACTCAGGTATAAGGTGTATATACATCCCACTAAATAAAAGTGTTTTTACAATGACTTATCGCATAAATTGCCTAGCAAGGTGAAATTTCCATATTCTTCTTATTAATTTATGATTCACGTTAACTTAAAATATGTTGGAGGAGATATGTATCTCACACATCTCAGGGTAACTAACATTCCATTAATCGTCTGGTATACTACGTTTGCTCGAGGACAGTGAACAATATTTCTAAAGTTTTGAAGGTTTAACATTTCATATATATATATATATATATATATATAAATAAAGAATTGTGATAAAAAGTTTTATATAGTTGTTAAATCAAAATGTATTGGTGATAAATGAGGAAATATCTTATAGAAGAAAAATAAAATTATAATATATGATGGATTATGATTAGATGACTATGTAAAATTTATGTGAAAAAAAATCTTATTTAAAAGTGAGAAATTTAAATCTAAATCTTATAAACATACATGTTAGTTGAGATTTAATATAAAAAATCACATATTTTTTAAGTAATCATATAACATTAAGTTTTAATTATCCTTATTTTGTTATACAGATTAAAATTTAATTATTCATATATATAGAACTAAATTTTACCCAGTGGAGACAATAAAGTTTAAATGACCCGTGAAGCTTATGCCACTGAAGAACATGTCTTCCCGTGTGTTTAAACTCTTTTAACACAAAGGGTTAGAAAAAAAATATTTACAATAGGTAACATGATATGATAGGAAAAAAAATAGAGATATTAATAGAGTATTTAAAATTAAAGAGTGTTTAAATATTATGACTCCCACAAAATTTATTATAGAGTGTCGTTACCAATTAAGAGACGTGTTATTTAGAATTTATTGACTTTTAATGATATATCCTCTCAAACGAATGATAGGTAACATTATCTTACTGCAACTATATAAATACATGTGAGGGCACAAGTTCCTTCACAAATTAATATTTCACATAATTTAATATTATAAATTCTCTTTATCTCAAAATAAATGTTATGTTTAAAAAAAATATCCTAAAGTAAGTGTCATATTAATTTTTCAATATATTATTAATATCAAAATTTAATTTTGTAAAATTATTATTATTTTTATTTATTTATTAATTAATTAATTTATTTATTATTTTGCATTGAAGAAAAAGGTCTATTACTTACTGTGTCTAATGAATGTAATATATAATTAAGTTTAATAATATTAAAAAAATTATATTTATATTTGTAATATAATATAA
>PYAF01001667.1:3807975-3842248 GCA_007407185.1 Glycine tomentella | reverse complement strand
AATAATATAGCTATGAGTTATAACATAAATTTGATGGTTGAAAGGTAAAGTTTAAGGATTAAAGGGAGAAAAGGATGAAAAGAGATAATAAGTTCAAATTTTTATACTAATATATTCTAACAAAAACTAATTATTAATCTTGATTAATAAAAAAAATCATATAATTAATTTCATTTAATAAGGATATGATGTAGATATGGTAAATATTTAATATATTTATAATAATAATAATAATAATAATAATAATAATAATATGATTTATGTAGAATTTTTAGTCAATTATGATGGACCTTAGCAGATGTAAAATTCAAATAATAGACACTCTATTTATGAATCAGGTTCATTAACATCATTACTCATTAATGTTCATTAACATCATAAGAGAATCCCTTCATTTTCATCTTTTTCACTCTTCAACACACTTATTGTGAAGAAAATAAATGTATGAAAAAAATGAATGTGCAAACAAAATTGCTAAATTGAGAGCTTGTCTCTAACTTTTATTAATTTTTTAATTATGTTATTGATATAAAATATTTATCAATTTTATTGATATTAATTTTTTATCAAAAAATGATTAATAATTTTTAGTGAGATTCTTTTCTTTTAATCATGTTTTTTTCATCTGTAAATAATTTCACTGAAATCTCGTCTAATTAATATAAATTTTTCTCTTAAAGTTTATGCCATATGAACTTATTTTTGTCCCGTTGTAATATTTTTTTTGTCTTTTTTACTATAAAAACTCCCGAATATAAATATTAATTAAATGCATATATAATTATTTAATACATTAAATACATACCTCGAAATATTAATTATATTTACATATTATATTTAATAATAAATAATACTATTTATTATATTATTAAATGCTCACAAAAAAATATTTTATTATTAAATATAACATTTATGAAATATAATACTAGTATTAATGCTTAACTTTGTTTTGCTAAATTAAAATGACATCCTCTATAATAAAAAAATGACATGGAATGCCTATAAAAGAGAGCAAATGCAGTTGTAATTAAGCATTGCACTCTCTAATTAAGAGTTAAGACAAGTGCATAAGATAGAAGTGTGAGTGAGGGATTAATCATGAAGATAAGATTTTTTCTTATAGCTTGTTTGGCAGTGTTCTGTATCTTAGGGGTTTGTCAAGGAGGCAACCTCAAAAAGAAATTCTACAGGAAATCCTGTCCTCAAGCCGAGCAGATTGTTAGGACCAAAATCCAGAAACATGTCTCTGCAAGGCCTGATTTGCCTGCCAAGTTGATTAGATTGCATTTTCATGACTGTTTTGTCAGGGTAAGCATTTCTAGCTCTTTATCAATATTTACACCCAGTGGCTGAGCTTGAGATAAAGTTTTGGAGGCCCCCGGCTAAAATAATTAGAATTTTAATACCTATAACTATTAAGATTATATTTTAATGACACTTCTCAAGTTTCTTTTTAATTGCCACTTCTAAACTATCATATGCTACTTAATAAAAATAATAGAAAAAATAAATGTAAAAATCATGTGATTAAAAAAAAATACATTGAGAATGTTTGTTTCACATTGAGAGTGTTTGTTTCATGTAGTCTTATTAAATTCTCAGAAATACGAAACTAGAAATATATATATATATATATATATATATATATATTCTCATATTTATGTTTGTTAAAAGGTAATTAAAAAAATATTGTTAGATATAACTCATTTTTAAGAATTTATTTTATACATGTTTTTCCATCTTTCTATTCTCATGAAAAGCAGTGAGAATTTTACATTGAATGTTTAATAATTTCTCATTTTTTCTTATTCAACCTCAAATGTTTATTTATTTAAAATGTTATTTTAAATTAAAATAAATTTATAAGCGTTCCCAAAAATTAAAAATATATACCAAATATCTTTTATGAGAATAACAATTCATAGTAATAGCATTCCCAAAAATATTATCTCTGGAAATATAATCTCCGTAAAACAAACACTCAATTATTATTTTTACAAATAACAATATATGCATTGGAGTGCCTAAAAACTTTCTCTAAATTTTTCAACAAACTAAAGAGAATATAATATTTTTTCCAAAATTATAACACAATTGGCACTAAAAATTGTAGAAAAATCACAAGAATATCACAAAATATATAGGCAAGTTTTGCATAAAAAACTGTATTTTAAGTTATATTGTATATGTTTTCAATAGTAAAATGAGATTATAAAAGTTATAGATTTTTTTTTTGAAAAATGATTTTTTTTTATGAAAACATAATTAATTAATGAAATAGTAAATATATAAAAATGTTAGTAATAAGGGTTAACGTTATCAAAAACAAAAACTTAAAGTTCAATATTAATATAAATCATCTATAAAAATAACTTAAAATTTTTTGTATACTCTTTCAATTATTTAAAATCATTAATTTATTAAGGAACAAATAACTTTAAAGAATATCTGAAAACAATGTAATTTTTTTATTAATATCTAATAAAAAATTAAATATTTATATATAATAATAAATAAATAAAAAAAAATTTTTGGGGGGGGGGGGGTCATGTCCCTTCATGGAGAACTAAAATCTGCTATTGTTTAACCCTATGTATGACATTTCAAATTTAAATATAACAATGCTAATTTCCATGCAACATGTTTTGTAGCTACATATATAATTGAAACAACATTTTCAGGGTTGTGATGGCTCAGTTTTGCTGGACTCCACTGCCACCAACATTGCGGAGAAGGATGCCATTCCCAATTTATCCTTGGCTGGCTTTGATGTCATAGATGACATTAAAGAAGCATTGGAGGCTAAATGTCCCGGAATTGTATCTTGTGCTGACATACTAGCTTTGGCAGCTAGGGATTCTGTTTCTGCAGTCAAAGTAAGCTATGGCTAACCCTCCTATTAATTACTCTATGCCTCCGGATTATAAAACAATTTCAGTTTTATATATCTACACACACACTACAGAACTTGCATATGTTTTCATATAATAATGTTAGTTTATGCATGTAGCTGATTGATGATAATATTTGCATTTTAATAAGCCTGCGTGGGAAGTGCTTACCGGTAGAAGAGATGGCACAGTATCCGTAAGTGGTGAAGCCTTAGCCAATCTGCCAGCACCTTTCTACAATTTCACCACGCTCAAAGCAAGCTTTGCTAGTAAAAATCTTAATGTGCACGACCTGGTTGTATTATCAGGTACATTTTATTTTTTTGTCTTGCTTACCTTAGTGTACTGGAAAAGAAATTAAAAGGAAAAAATATTTAGTGTGAAAGTTACAGAAGAACACAAAAAAAAAATTATGAGTAACATAATTTTTGACCTATCCCAATAAAAATATTTCTACTTTAAATTCCTTTAACTGGTATCCTAAGGACTCTTATTAGCATATACCTTTTTTATTTATTTATAAATTCATGCTAAATATGCATAATATTAGTGGTACATAATAAGGACAAAACTTAGATGATGTTCCTTGTATTCTTTTAGAACTGTTTTCACATCAATATTGGAATTTCACCTCAGTGATTCATAGAGTAAAGGTTTACATTAGATGATGTTAAGACGATTACTAATATAAAACTCCAATTATGGTTAGAAAATATTACTGAAAGCATTTAAAGAATTATATCTAAGTTTTGTCCAAATACTAATTGCAATCAAGGGATCATCCAAATTATAACAGCACAATGATCTATTAAAATTAGGGACTAAGTTAACCTATTGGCTATGGGTGTGTATAGGAGCTCACACAATTGGGATAGGTCACTGTAACTTTTTCAGTAAAAGGCTTTTCAACTTCACCGGAAAAGGTGATCAAGATCCTTCTTTGAATCCTACTTATGCCAATTTCTTGAAGACAAAATGCCAAGGTCTCAGTGACAACACTACAACAGTAAAGATGGATCCTAACAGCTCAAACACCTTTGACAGTAACTATTATTCTATCCTTCGCCAGAACAAGGGTCTTTTCCAATCAGATGCTGCGCTTTTAACAACAAAGGTGTCAAGAGACATTGTCAACAAATTGGTCAAACAAGACAAGTTCTTCACAAAGTTTGGGCATTCAATGAAGAGAATGGGAGCAATTGAGGTTCTCACAGGCTCCGCTGGGGAAATTAGGAGGAAGTGCTCTGTTGTCAACGCTTAACTAAGAGCTGTTTTCTGGTTTTAATTTGCTATGTTTCTTTCATATATTATTTTGTCACAATTTATTGTGGGTTATGAAGCCGTTAAGTTGCAAAATTTGTTTTGTGGGATACCTTAAAATTTGAGTGAAAAATAAAGGCTGCTATATTAATAGTGTCATTAGTGTGTCACCTTCTATTCATTCAATTCACATTTAATATATGTAGCTAGTTGTGTGTCGTATGAATATTTTGAGTGCATGCAGTATTTCTGCATATGAGCAATTTTTAACTTTGTTCTCTTTTAGCAGTTGATCGCAGTATTTGAGCAAAAGTGATATGGCATATAAGGATATGTATAATGTCATTAATCGGCACAATTAATGAGTTAGCAAGCTTCTTAGTGTATCAAATTATTATTGGTTTGAGTGGCTGAAGTACGGGGATTCTGATATCAGTGATATGTCTAATTAAAATTGTTGTATCTGTTTAGTTACTAATTTATTTATTGTGAAACACACTCTTATTTTGTAATATATTGAACCAATGTAGTATAATTATATATTATTTTATTGACAATTATTTCGATAAGTCATACCAATATATATTATATCATATGAACTATATATAGTTCAATCATAAAATGTCATCTAAATTACATAATCATTTTTTTTTTTTCAATTCAAACCTAAGGACTTCATAACAAATTTTTATTTTTATTTTTTATTTAATGTTTTATTGAAAGATTACTTTATGGTTAATCTTCCTAATACAATCCGTAATTGCTTAATTAAGAATATTAGCTTTGGCGAGTTAGTGACTGCCACCCACTTTCACCATCTTACCTAACCTTCGACTTTGAGTGCCTCCCACCGTTACGGACCAGTGAGGCAGTGACAGAGCAAAGCATTCACAAAAGGCATCTACATTCAGTTTAAGAGTATGTGAGAGATGCTGGCTAACGCCTAACGGAAATAGCATCCACCTGATTCAAAACCCGATTACCAGTTTCCTTAGAAGTAGATTACACACTGTTAAAAATAGTGTGATTCGTATTTTTCCACAAACTATCCAAACTATCAGCAAAAAGAATGGACCAATTTATGCCTTTCACCATATCAACTGAATTAATATGAACTAGCAACTAGCCATGGAAATTCTGATGATAAAAATCAGGGAAGACTGTGATTATATCAAATTCCTCTCCCAACTTAGTTGCTACTGGACATAAGCAAAAAATGTGGTCAGCAATTTCCACTTGAACTCCACACACTGCACAATCATCATTATAAGTTAAATGTCTTCTTTTCCTCTGAGTTTTCTCTTTTCCACATTTTTTTTAAGCAAAGAAAATTAAGGCATTTCATTCATAATGATTGAAGAAATACAAGATGGAGCTTGATAAAAGACCTAAAAAGTTACGTCTATAATCTTGAAGCTCTAGTAATGAATGATGTGAGCTACATGATTTGTTTGTCGTCTTACAAAATTCATCATTGAGTTTGGAATACTAGACAAAACATGTTTACATTTTTTACCAGGAAATGAAATTCAGAAATTCCTGTATGATCTTTATTTATACCATCCACTACTAGTTGCGTACCCATTTCATTGCTGATATTCTGAAACTTTATCCACGAGAGGGCATGAAGCAAGGTCCAATTTTCAGCTTCGACTGGATTAAGATCACCCTTGTCCCATGTTGAATTTGCTTTGATAGATTGTCCTTGTTCTCTTTTCCACAATAGATTTAGGAAATTAGAGATCAGGAACAAAGTGATCTTTTAATAAAACATTAAATTAAAAATCAAAATAAAATGTAAAATTTGTTATAAAATCCTCAGGTTTGAATTTAAAAAAACTGATTTGATGATGTGGTTACATAAATTTTTTATGATTAAACTAACTATACATAATATACATCTGACTTATTTTAAAGAGTTATCACACCTAAGCAACAACCTATTTTATTTTTCCTAGACAATTATTTATTTTTATCTTGAATCAAAAATATTTTTTAAGTTATACATTCAAGAGTTGAATTCAAGATCTTTGATTAAAGTAGAATAATTATCTGTCAATAGATCTATGTGTTTGATAAAAAAAAAAAAAAAAAAAACTCATCAACTTTTATTTTGATTATATATGTTAATGACTTAGGAAAAAAAATCATATTATAGGATAATCAATTGATACCTTCAAAAAGAATAATTAATTAATTTATTGTGTGTTTTCAATGTTTCGCGGATATTTTTATTACGCTTTTGCTATCTATTTAACCAACTTAGGGTATCTTTATTTTTCTGGACTTCAATTTTTTTTTCCTTAAAGATTTTAGTTTCGTCTGGATCAATTCAACCTGTAAACATAACTAGAAAATCGATTTGATCTTTTTGTTTATTCAAAAAAAATGTCCTAAAGATAAATAAAAATAATTTTCTTTAACTTTTACTTTATTATAGGTTTGGATAAAATTGATAATTTAAATCATTAAGGATTAAGATATGATAAAATGTGATAGAATATGTTTAATGGTAAGGATATCACAAAAATAGAAGATGAGATGAGAGATAATGTATTAAACAATTAATTAAAACAAGATAAGATAATTATTTATTTATTTTCCTTTTAATAATATATCATCAAATATGAAACCAAAAAAAGATATATCAATTCCCAGGAAGATGAGGCAAGTCCTACTCCTTCCTATATAATGTGATCACATCCAACGGTGAGCCTTCAACACTTGTACTGTGTCACTGTCAGCATCATTCTGCCGTCGACGCTGAAACTTGTTTCTTCTTTTCCTTGCGCGAACCTTTTCTACTTCATCAAGCCATAACCCTAACTCCATTTCACCCAATTCCCCATTCCTCATCTGCATAACCCTAACCCCACACTCTCGCACACCAACAACAACATCATATATTACATCGATTCTTAATCAAATCCCAAACGTTAAAAAACCACCGTCACCATGATGCTCAGAATTCGTAGCCGCGACGGCCTGGAGCGAGTGACCGTCGAAAGGCCCAACAGCACAACAGTGTCAGACCTAAAACGGATCATCGAAACCCAATTGAGAATCCCCGTTCACAACCAAACCCTGTCCACAAACCAGAACCTCCTCTTGGCAAAATCCCTAGAAGATCTTCACCGATTCACCGACATGTCCAACCCCGACGCGCCTCTCTCGTCTCTCAACCTCGGCCACGGCTCCATCGTCTTCCTGGCCTACGAGGGTGAGCGCCGCGTGGCCGGCCCCGCCTTCAACCCCGCCGGCTCCTTCGGCCGCAAGATGACCATGGACGACCTCATCGCCAAGCAGATGCGCGTCTCGCGCCAGGAGAATCCCCACTGCGAGCTCGTCTCCTTTGACCGCGACTGCGCCAACGCCTTCCAGCACTACGTCAACGACACTCTCGCCTTCGCCGTCAAGCGCGGCGGCTTCATGTACGGCACCGTCTCGGAGGTGGGAAAGGTCGAGGTGGACTTCATCTACGAGCCTCCTCAGCAGGGTTCGGAGGACAATCTCGTCTTTTTCAGGGATCCCGAAGAGGAAAAGTTTGTTGAGGCTATTGCGGTGGGGTTGGGGATGACGAAGGTTGGGTTTATTTTCACGCAGACGATAACTCAGGATAAGAAGGATTACACTTTGTCGAATAGGGAGGTGCTTCAGGCTGTGGAGTTTCATGCGGAGAGTGGGTTGAAGGAGTGGGTTACTGCTTTGGTTAAGCTTGAGGTGAATGAGGAAATGGGTGGTGCTGATGTGCATTTTGAAGCGTTTCAAATGAGTGATGTGTGTGTGAGGTTGTTTAAGGAAGGGTGGTTCGAGACGGAGATCAAGGAGGACGATGATCCCAAGTTGTCTAAGATGAAGAAGGATGTGGTTGTTGGGGTTAAGGATACTAGAGAGGTTGACAATGATTTCTTCTTGGTCGTCGTCAAAATCGCTGATCATCAGGTATGTATGCTACCTTGTAATCCTTCTTTGACTTCATGTCAATGTGATTGTGATTGTCTCTTAGCAATTACCATGTGTCCCTAAGCTGTTATATAATTCTTTAATTCCTATCGCTGAGATACCAAAAACAGTTTATTTTTTAGGATAAGCATCAAAAGAGTTTGTCTTCAAAAGATTTAATCTTTAAATTGTAGTTGCAGTTGCGATTTCATTATGACCCTTGATATTCTGGAACATTACAGACAAGTGCGGTTGATGCTGCTACAATTTGGATTGAAAATCCCCTTATTTTTTTAAAGCTGGTAACTTATTGGGGTGGCAGGGAATAGATGGAAAAGGAATAATTCTCCATGTTTTTTTAGTTCCTTGAGGAGCATGTCTTTTTTTTTTTTTTTTTTTTTTTATGAATCACTTAGACTGTGTGTAAGGTATGAATTTCTGGTCGTAAAAGAAGAGTATAGCTGTATCAGCATAAGTTAATTCCATGGTGTCGAGGATGTGCCTCATCAGATTGATATTTGCCTATTTGGTTTTCGTGGATGGTAGTAAAATCGGAGAACACCGAGTCATAGTGATTTTTCTCTCTTCCATATACCAAGTTTAATAATTTAAGAGAGCATGGTTGCCTTGTTGATTGATAATTTGATATGATCCATAGATAGTAAGCAAATTTTTTCATCCCAAAAATATCAATATGCTTTGAATCAAAGGTACTGGTTTGTTCCGGCTTGCTGTTTATCAATGCGTTCTAAAATGCCTCTAGATCTTTCTTTTTTATTTGTATTGTTTTGTTCTTTTGGTTTAGAAGGATATTGAGACCAAACATAATTTTTTTCCTGATTTTTTCTTATCTTCCTGTGAGACAAGTTGGTTAAAGTAATCAATTTTTTTAAAATGGACCAGTTATTGACTCCATGAAGTTATTGATTGATTCATGGTTCAACAATTCAACCATAGTTAACTATGGACTATGGAGTCGGGTCAAACTGGTAATAATTATATATATTTAAAATATATGATCTTAAATAATTAACTAATTATCAACATCAATAGGTAATATTTTAAATAAGCTGGGAAAGATCATATTTTGCCTTTATAAGTTAAAAATACTAACTTCTAAGCTTACTGATACAGTGGTCAATTGAAGACTATTAGTACAATGTGATAATGATCTAGTTATTAATATGGTATTCAGATGTGGTTGATCAATACTTAAGTTAATCATAATGAGATATTACTTGAAGCTTTTTTTGCTTGCCATGTTATGCAAGCCTGAGCTACAAATTTCATCTGTTATAGGGTTCTTAAATTATAATTATTGGAACTTACTAGTGTCACCAAAATGCAGGGTCCTCTTTCATCATCATTTCCCATTGAGAACCGGAACACTCAAGTGCCTATGAAGGCTTTGAAGAATCATCTGGAACGGACAAAAAATCTTCCATTTGTGAAGCGAATTTCTGATTTTCATCTTCTCCTTGTATTAGCGAGGGTTTTAGACCTGAATGCTGATGTTCCTGCATTGACGGAATGTGTGCAGACACAGACTTCTGTTCCAGAAGGTTACCAGATCCTTATCGATTCTATGGCAAGCACTGCTTGATGCTATGGTGACAAGAGAATTATGCACTCTACATTCAGGTATTTGCAGCAATAGGCTGCATATTGCCCCATAGCACTCACGCAATGTTTATTATGTTGGTAATTTGTACATTTGCTTTATTGCTGCGGAAAATCTCGGATCTGTCATTTTACTGAAAATGAGCTGACGTGGTTGACATTAATCTTTAAATTAAAGAGATAGTTCCTACCATTAGTCACTATTTTAAGCGCGATAATACTAGAATGAACACAATGTTTAAAACGTCTGTGCTCAAGGCTACTCGAATGTTGAACTCGCCTATGAACAACTTTTATTAATACTATACTGGAATGTTCAATAAGTTTACGGCGAAAGTTTTCTGCATCCGATAAAATTCAGGAGGCACCCTTGATATGCCACTAGGTTTACATTAACCTTTCCGGAATATCAGGGTGTCTCTTGAATTTTATGGGGTGCATGAGATTACAACTCAATTGTATGTTTTTTTTTTAAGTGTTTTAAATAACAAAAATTGTTCAAAATAATTTTTTTATTATTGAAAGTGTTATTTAAAACGTTTTAATTACGATAAATGTATTTAAGTCTTTTTAAAAATGTATTATAATTGAACTTATACATTACTATGTCATTAAAAGGGTGTGAAATTTTGTTTTAGTTAAATTTATACCAACTTAAATAATAATAAAAGAAGACATGTTTGATTTAGTTTGCATTTAACTAAATCATATTAAATTAAATTAGTTTGATTTGGTATGAGTTGGACTTTATTGTATTGGAAAATTTAAACTAATTTTGGTTTGATTTGTATACTCGAATTTATCAAGTTTATTCAAACCAATCAACTCTCCTAATTCCAATAGAATTTAAAGACTTTAAAAGAATACCTACTATGCAAGGACTGACTGATCGTTGTGTCATTTTATTAGCATATGACTCTTTTGAACATGCTGATTAATGAATCTAAGAGCATGTTTTCCTTAACATGGTACTCTTAATAGCAAGTTTTCAATAATCTACTAGTGACATGTTCTTTTACACTTGCTACTCCTAGTAGCAAGTCTATGAGAACCTATCATTTGACATGTTCCTCTTAAATTTGGATGTGATTTCTGACCCCATAATTAATTAAACACATGTTCTCTTAAAGTTGTTGTCCTTAATAATTTATCTTCTAAGCACAATGCATTTTATCATGGTTATGATTTATGAAACGACTATCCCATTGTTTTAGGGTTTGTTGGGATGGTCACGAGTTTTTTATTTTTGAGTTTCAAATGTAATTTTTAAAACAAAAGTTGAGTCGAAATGATTTAAAAATAATTTTAAATAACTTTTGAAATACGTTTACACTTATTTTCAAAACTAAGAATTTTTTTTGTAAATTTAGTTTAGTTTAAAAAAAAATACATACATTTGTCACATTTAACAAATACTTTGTGTTGTTAATAATACCACTACAATCATCATCACCACGAGTATCATCGTCTTTTCCTCACTACCATCACCAATATCACCTTCGTTATTGTCATCATCATTATTATCATCGTCATAACTTACTATCATCATGCCACTGATATTTCCACTATTACCTCTTCATCACTTGATACCACCACCAATATAACTATTATTGTCACTTTCGTCATCACAAACATCACTTTTACCACTAACATTGTTATCACCACCACTACAAACAATATCACCTTTATCATTGCACCACAACCATCATCACTGTCACTACCACTACTATCATCCCACCATTGGTTGTCACCATCAACATTGTCATTACAACTATCTTTATATCATCACCATCACACAAAAATAATTTTAATATAATATAAACTTTTAAAATAAGTTTATTTAAAACTAATTATATTTTATAAATTGATTTAATTTTTTTTCAAATAAACTAAAATCTGGTTGTTATTTTTTAAAATTTCAAAATTCAATACTAAAAATCACTCATTAGTTTCTATCTGAAAAAGTAATTATTGGTATAAGCTCGAGTATAATCAATTTTTTATTTATTTACAGGATAATCAAATTTTTTAAAATATATTTTAATCAATAAATTTTGTCAAATGTTTTAATAAAACGAACATAGTAACAACAATTTACGTATTATATGTCCGATCATTTTTCAGTTTGTAACTATATGAATCTTGTTGAATTTGAAGTTACTTATAATTGACCACTATTCAATTGAGAGTATTAGAGATGAAAATAAGTCAGATCAAATCTATTTACCTGTCATAAACTTTTTTTTAGATGTGATTTAACCTATTTAAAAACTTAATTTGACCTACAAGTCTATTAAAAAATCTATTTTTAATAAAAAATTTAATTTTATAAAACATTTTAATTTAATTTAGAAAAATTAAAGAAACAATTTCAAAACAAAAAATGTCACAACATCTTATTTATATTTTCAAATAAATAATAATTATTTTATAATATTTTCAAAATAATCTTTTAAATTGATTAATCATCCACCTTCATAATAGAAAAAATATTTTTAGAAAAATAAATATATTATTTTTAGTTTTAAGTATAATCTTTTTATTTAAAAAAACTATTAAAAAATTCTTAACTAGCCTTTATAATAAAATGTTAAGTCAGGACAGGCCTTAAAGAGGCCAAATAATAGGTCCTGATAAATAATAGACGGTCGAGCCCATTTCCTTCTTTGCAGAATGTAGCAAGAATATCACCATATAGAAGCCAAATCATATATATTAATACAACACTCAAGCAATAATTAAAATCATATATTAAGCCAAAACATACTTCAACCTTGAAGCTTAGCCTCAAAACATCCAAAACTCAAGCCATAATTCGAATGAAAATAGATCCAAGACAACAAAATAGGGTGCTATAACCTTTAGCACCGACTAACTACCATAAAGATCAAGAAAGAAAGACCCTCTAGCGCAACCTTCTTGCTTCCCTTTCAGACTCGAGTAGGGTGAGAATGTCTCCTTCTCTTACTGGTCCTTTAACATTCCGCATGATGTGACGGTTCTGATCATCCAGAAACTTCACTCTAACTTGGGTAACCTGTCCTCTGGATCCAGTACGACCCATAACTTTGACAACAAGTGCGTGCTTCACCTGAGACTCCATCCTGCTCAGACACAATCAAACCGTTATGAGATGAAAGTGGAAAACAATTGTGTTTAATGAATCAATGACAGATAAATCAGGAATAACATCTTCCAAATCCAAAGGAGCAAAGCCTTAAATCATTAGCTCTTCAACTTTCAAATTTCAACAGAATACATCCTAACAGCCAATGAAAATTGAAGACATACGACTGGTTCCCTGGGATTAGGTTAAAAAGAATTGCCACACATACAATGAAACGTGAAAACCTGGTCCAGCAATAATACCAATAAGACCGAAATTTGAAATGACAACGGCAATCGGGAAGCAGTGAAGCGAGAACAATACATGAAAAACAATTAACTAGAATTAGAGAAGAAGGATCAGCGGTGGATATTCGGACCTGATGTAAAAGACGAACGAAGAACGCGAGCTAGGGTTACGGGGTGCTGCTCCTCCCAGAATTTATAAAGGGCCGAATAATTTACGAAATGACATTTTTATCCCTCACGTATTTTTGTGTGGTTAATTAACTGAATTACTTCATTAAAAAAGCTTAATTACTTTTTTTTCAACTATTTATTTGTTTTTGTTCTTTGTCTCACTCTTAATCAATTTTTTTAAATAACCACAGCATAGTCCTTTTCGTCCTTATAGCAATGATTTTAAACCTAGTTAATTGTAATACATTTAATTTTTTTTTAAAAAAACTAGCATGATTTTAAAAATAAAAGAATAAATAAAATTAGAATAAAAAACTTAAAAAATTATCCGGCCAACATGTGGTGATTATTGGATAAGTTTTATATAACTATAAATAATTGAATCTGATTGAACTTTTAATTAATATTGAAATGAAATGAAATAAAATAAAAATATAATTAAGCATAGTTAATAATTAATAATATATAATAAAAATAATGTTGTGTCTTTTAAAAATATACATCTTTCTACAATTCTTTCTAATATTTTATTAAACAGATATTAAAAATAGAAGTGAATGCACTTGATTTTTGTAAATATAAATTATCGAATACTACTATTTAATAAAAATGGAAAATAATTACCACTATTGTATGAAATGTATATATCAGATCAAATTGATTCGATGAATTAGATAATTCAAATCAAATAAACCAGATTGATTCAAATTATTTTGGTTAATTTGATTTTTTACGATATATGTGCCACAAAATATCTTGATTTTGTCATATTTATTATATAATTAAGTGACAATAATATAAAATCTAAATATTAAATAACATAAACAATTAGTTATTAGAGAATAAAATCTATTTTAGTTCTATATTTTTCTTATCTTTTTAATAAACAAGTTTAAAGTCATTTTAGTCTTTTATATTTTAAAAGTTTTATTTTGGTTTATTATTCTTTTAAGTTAGGTCAATATGATGAATGGATGATCCAATATTGTTAGTCCTCTTTAACGTTGGTTCTTAGAGCTAGTTTTTGTACGCAAGAATCATTTTACAAGTTCTTATGTGTTGGAGTGTTTTTATATGGATAACATGTTGTAAGAACAGTTCTTACATAATCGCCCATAAGAACATTTTTAATGTTTGGAATATTTGTAATGGAAGGACAATATTGGCGTTTTTCTTTCGGATATTATTGGAATGCCCATGATTACACTTTTTTTAATTAAAATTATTATATTATATTATAATGGTTGTTAAAAATAGTCATTATATTAAATTAAAATTAATTATAATGGTGATTATTTTTATATAAAATTAGTAATGGTGTTAACTTTAAACTAATGTATTAATGTAAGGGTTATAGTGACCCAACCATGTAAGATAAAGAACCAAAATAAAATAAAACTCTTAAAAGCTAAACTACTGCCGAATTCTTCAAAAACTAAAATAAAACGATTAAAAATACTATAAAAAAATACCAAAATAAAACAAAACGATTAAAACTAAATTTAGGTGGTAATAAATAATTGTGTTATTTGGCGGGAGATTTCTCAACTCTTAATTGGAGTTCCGAAACCCCTTATTCCTAATTACTTGTTCTTTCTATCTATCTATCTAATCCTCGCGGCAAGAGTGTGAAATCGCTTTGTGTGTTGCAGATTAGCAGATGGAAGATCCAGCTCCACCATCCGAAGCATCCAATCGCCCCCCTCGTGTCAGTTTCAGTTCTCACACTTCTCACTAATGTTCCTTGTTTCTTCTGTTTTTTCTTCTCAATCGTGCTCTGATTTGACTTAATTCTGTTTCGCTTCTTTCAAATCAAGCAGAAGAGGGGCAGACCTCCCAAACACCTCCCCAAGGAACACGACGCCGACGCCGACCGGACCACGGAGCAAGCCGACCGAGAGAGTTCGCCCGACGACTTCGACGAAGCACGCGCGAAATCCAAGCGAAATCGTACTTCCGAAGGAACCTCCAGCGTCGCGCACCAAGTCTCTGACCAAACCCTAATTGGTAAACTCAACACTCTCTGCTACTTTCCTTACTGCTCAAATATCTAGGGTTCAGGTTTTTAACTTTTTTTTTTTTTTTACCGATCACGTTAATACCGGGATTCGCGAAATTATGCTTAGTTTTTTTTCTTTCTTTTTTTGTTATAATTAGTTTTTTTAATGCAGTGTGTTTGTGTTTGTATTTCCTTATTAGATTTTGTTATGCAGTAACTGGACCGGGGCTAATTTTTTTAACTTTTTTTTATTGTATGATTTTCTGTAGAGGTGGTAAAAGGTAATGGCAAGTTTATTCCCCAGGCAGTCAAGTTTTGGGTTGAATGCTATGAAAAGGATCCAAAACCTGCAATGGTTGATCTCTTGACAATGCTGTTTGAGGTAATAATATGGAATTCTCAACCAGTTTCAAAGTTTAAAAGACCACTAGCGATAGACATTATAGTTTCATATAAAAATCAAAAGCGAAAAGGAAGATTCGAAAAAAAAACCCGGTAAACTTTATTACTTCATCAATGCTCAAAAACATCCTTATTGTTTTATGAACTCTAACAGATAGTGACAAAATGAAATTTTAAATTATGTAGGCATGTGGAGCCAAGTATTGCGATAAGAGTGATCTTGTGGATGAGACTGATGTTGATGAAGTTGTAATTGCTCTTGTCAACTGTGCTAAAAGGGTATACAACTTGTTCCCTTTTATTTTTGTTTCCTGTGGTGTTATCAATTGGGAAAGATGGTGGAAAGCCAAAATCTGCTATATCATATAGCGGATAGCATAGTGAGCATGTAGCGGAGGTCATATATAATGGTTGAAATATTTGATATATATATATAAACTATATATGTATGTAAAACTAAGTTGTATGCAAATAAAAATAAAATGCATAAAATTGGCATAATATTAATTATTAACTCAAAAGTTCAATTGGCATATGCATATAGTCCCAAGTGGATTTGAGAAATTCCGCTATGAAATAGTACTATAGGCCTATAGCACACTATAGTGACTATTTAACAACATTGGTTTCCTGTTTATTGTTTTTTTCCAAAATTTACTAATTTCTTAGTAGTAGTATGTGTCCTTGCCTCTTCTCTTTTGATATAATGTTCAAATTATGACTTAGATGTGGACGTTTATCCTCTCTTTTTTACCTTTGACATTCTAGGGTGAAGTTGAAGATTATCAAAATTCCAAAAAGAAAGAGATTAAAAACTTCAAAGAGAATCTAGAATCATTCTGGGACAATTTGGTTCGTGAATGTCAGCATGGCCCATTGTTTGATCAAGTTTTATTTGACAAGTGCATGGACTATATCATTGCACTGTCATGGTAAGTATGTTATTTAAAACTTCTAATTCTAGGAAAATATATACACCGTGACTTATCTGCTACTGTACATATGTAGCACCCCTCCAAGAGTTTACCGTCAAGTTGCATCATTGATGGGTCTTAGTCTGGTCACATCCTACATAACTATTGCTAATATGCTTCGTGCTCAAAGAGAGACTACTCAGAGACAGTTGGAAGCTGAGAAAAAGAAAAGAACTGAGGGGCCTCGAGTGGATTCACTAAAGAAAAGGTCTTCTGATACTCATGATAGAATACAGTTGTTGGAGGAGATGATGCGCAAGATATTTACTGGGTAGGAGTTTGCTAAATTAAGAAACTATTAAAGGCAAACAAAACAGTGTTTTATCAAAAGTGTTGTATTTGCTGTGGCTGTATATCTAATCTGTCCATTTAATGCTTTTTTGAAGGTTATTTGTGCATCGCTACAGAGACATTGACCAAAATATTAGAATGTCATGCATTGAATCATTGGGTGCATGGATCCTGTCATACCCATCACTTTTCCTGCAGGATTTGTACTTGAAATACCTTGGATGGACACTGAATGACAAAGTAATGAACATGTTTTTAAGTTTTTCTCATGCAACTTTACTATATGACTTATTGCCTTCCTTTAACTTTTTCCCTCACACTCCATTTTGTAGAATGCTGGTGTAAGAAAGGCTTCTATAAGTGCTCTGCAAAATCTTTATGAGGTGGACGATAATGTACCAACACTTGGTTTATTTACTGAAAGATTTTCTAGCCGGATGATTGAGCTTGCTGATGACATTGATGTTTCTGTGGCTGTTCAAGCCATAGGTCTTGTTAAACAATTACTAAGGTCTGAATTTCAAATCTTTTTCATTTACATATTACCTGTTTACTGGTGAGTTTTTATGCAGCAAATTCTATATTGAGAATTGATTTCTTGGTTCACTGCAGACATCAACTTATTCCTGAAGATGACTTGGGTCCTTTGTATGATTTGTTGATTGATGACCCCCCAGAAATCAGGCATGCCATTGGAGCATTAGTGTATGATCACTTGATTGCTCAAAAATTTAATAGCCTCCAATCAGGATCAAAAGGTCTCGAGTCTATCCACGAAAATTTTCACTTTATATTTTTACCATTGTTTTGACTATGACAAACATGTGATGAAGACAATTTTTTTTCCAGATGAAACTGGCAATACCTCTGAGGTCCATCTGAAGAGAATGTTGCGAATTCTGGAGGAGTTCCCACAAGATCCAATTTTGAGCATTTATGTAATTGATGATGTGTGGGAGTACATGACAGCAATAAAGGTATGACCTTATTAATGATAGGAAGGGACATGTGACCAACACACCTTTTGTTTGACTGTTTGCTCATGTATCTCTGTGGACTGAATATTCCACTTGAAAGAGGTTTTTTTTGGGGGGGGAGAAAGAGGTTAGGGCTTTTTTTTTTTTTTCTTGGGTGAGAGGGTGACAGTTGATGGGAACTTGAAAGAGGCTAGGGTTTTTTAGTTTCTTGGGTGAGAACTGCTGTTGGACCTGCACCCCAAATTGGGCAACTCCACCCCAAACAGTCCTACAATTGGGGAGTTTTTTTTAATCATATATTATACTATTATAAATACTATAAGGTACTCTATGATATTTAAAATATTTAAAAATTATAGAAAATATTAATACATAATTATATATTATATATTATATAGGCTTAAATATGTTTTTCACACATGGAAAATAGGCCGTTTCTGAGCGGCGGAGATCGAGTCGTTGAGCCATTCCAGCGCATTGTCGAAGACATTCCCGTAGACATTGATCGCCTTCTGCAGACGCGCGTTGTTGTTCCTCATTGGCGCAGAGCTTCGAAGGAAAGCTCGAGAGCTCGTCAATGGCAGCGCAAAGAGAGAGCTTGAAGAGGAGTTCTGGATCAGTGGTGTTGGATTCCAGTAACGAGAAGGAGAAGGGGCTGTTTTCTGTTGATGGCGAGGTGGTGGCGGTTCACGGCGCGGTCGACGGTGGTGGTGCGGCACGGTCGGTGGTGGTTTCCGTTGGAGAAGGGGAAGAAGGAGATGACATGCTAGTGATTAGGCTTGATGACGTTGCACTCCATCTGTCACGTCATCACTTAGCAGATTGAGACTAACGGCTTGTAGTACGTTGAAACATAAACAAAATTCAAGTACGTAATTGACAAAAAGTGAATTTGAGGTAGTAATCTAAAAACAACCTATTTTCCAGGTAAGAAAAACATATTTAAGCCTATTATATAATATAATATATAAATATTTATGAATAGAAAAAATTTTAATAAACAAATACATATATTATTACTGATATTATATAATAAAAACTAAATATATAAAATCTAGAAAACCAACATATGTGTGTATTGAGAATAGTGGTCATCCCACTATAGTGTTTTTTGGGGTGGCCGCTCCGCGCTGCCATTTGCAATTGGCTACTATGCTTTATCGGGAACTTTTGTTACCTAAGCAGCTCAGTAGCACCCTTAATTATTTTTTATTTATTTTATATATATCTCATTCAACAATGGCATTTCTATTTTACTGAAATAGCTTTGGGCTAAAAAGGAACAATGTTATTATTTTTTTTGAAGATTCCAGAGAATAGATTGAATAGAAATCTGGTATACTGGATTAAATCTCACTCTTCTGAGTTTCTGCATGATGTTTTTTTTCTTTCAAATCATCTGTATGTTTAGGGATTGCTGCCCTCCGGATATTATGCCAAAGAGCAGCACCTAAAATTGTTCTAGTCATATTTATCAACGTTTTGTATGGAGTAATATTTAGTGGTTTCTTGATGGTACTCAATATTTGTTTGCAGGATTGGAAGTGCATTATATCCATGCTCCTTGATGAAAGTCCATCAGTTGAGCTCTCTGACAGTGATGCAACAAACTTGGTGCGACTCCTGTGTGCATCCGTGAAAAAGGCTATTGGAGAGAGGATTGTGCCTGCTACAGATAACAGAAAGCATTACTACAATAAAGCCCAGAAAGTTTGTGTCATCTTGACTTTTTAAATCTAAATATCCAATATCTGATTTTTTAAGTCCAGCACCCGCTGATTTAGTTTTTGTTTAATATACTGGTCTTTGATGTGTGTGTTTCACATAATGTTTTTAATGTTTATTTTGACAAAGGAAAAGTTTCAGCAAATCATGCTTTTATATATAGTATACATAATTTTATTCTTACTATCGTTTCTAGTATTTTTATGGAATTTTTTTCAATTGTGTTTTCAAAGTATAAATCTCTAATTACTTCAGAAATTCATGGTTAAATTGTTTTGGGTAGCAAAGAATGCGTTCATTAGATCCTTGATTAGTAACAATTCGATGAGTACTATTTGTAATTTGTCAAAGTCATTGTGATAGAAGGTTTGTTTTATTGTTCTTTATGAGACAGACTCTAATCTTTTCTCCTTCAATTAATGACAGGAAGTATTTGAAAGTAACAAACAGGATATAACTGTTGCCATGATGAAGACTTACCCATTACTCTTGCGAAAGTTCATTTCAGATAAAGCAAAAGTGTCATCACTGGTTGAGATTGTTTTGCATATGAACCTTGAATATTACTCCTTGAAGAGGCAGGAACAGGTTGGTGAATTTTTCTCGTGGGTTGTTTCAGATTCTGTTCGTGTTGTTTCTGAAAAATTGATTAATGCATGCTTTTCAGAATTTCAAAAATTTACTCCAACTCGTGAAAGAAGCATTTTTTAAGCATGGTGACAAGGACCCTCTTAGGGCTTGTGTGAAGGCTATTGATTTTTGTTGCATAGAAAGTCAAGGGGAATTGCAAGATTTTGCTCGTAATAAATTAAAGGAACTTGAAGATGAAATCATTGCAAAGCTGAAATCTGCAATTAAAGAAGTACTGGTATGTTCTATGCAGTTCAAATGCCATATTTTCTGTTACTTTTGGATCTCAGAGGAGAAACCTAACACATAGTTAGATGAAATTGCAGGATGGTGGTGATGAATATTCTCTTCTTGTAAACTTGAAGAGGTTGTATGAACTCCAACTAAAAAGATCTGTGCCTATCAATAGCCTATATGAAGACATTGTCACGGTGCTACGTGGTAATAGGGATATGGAGGATGAGGTGTGTAATGGGTTGCTCACATCAGGTATTATGTTTTCCACGACATTGTTATTTGTGTTTGATTATTAATTTTTTGCTTATTTCTATTCAGGTTGTTGGTTTCCTGCTTCTGAACATGTATTTGCATCTGGCTTGGGGTCTACAGTCTATAGTAAATGAAGAGGCTGTTTCTGAAGCATCCTTAAATTCTCTTTTGTCTAAGCGTGATACCTTGTTACAAGAACTTGAATACTTTCTCAACTTGGCTGCTGACAACAGGGAAGGGGGTAAATATGCAAGTGAACTCGGCTGCAGAGTAAGGGAGCTCTGAATTGTTTTCCTTTTTCTTTCTCTATTATAAATATATCATGTCTCGATTCTCCAAATTTGGTCTGATGATTTTTTATTCTTTTTTGCTGAAGGTATGCACTATACTTGCAGAAACATGGTTCTTATTTAGGACAACAAATTTCAACAAGACAAAGCTGGAAAAATTAGGATATCAACCAGACACAGATATGCTTCAGAAGTTCTGGGAACTTTGTCAACAACAGCTTAATATTTCAGGTGACCATAGACAGATGTGCCAAAGATGATGAACGAGTGTCGAGATTCATCTTATGTTTCATAATTAAATTGAAACAAATTACACTATCAATTTTTGTTGTCTACTATCTCTAGGATGAACATGATATTTGAAGTTCATATTGCTTATTTAAGTTGGTGTTAATATGGTTAAATCTTCTTCTTGCTGTATCCTTTATCCTTATATATCTACTGTGTACCCTTGTTGTTTATAGTGATATAAGTCAGTTTCACTTGTCTATCAATTTCCAGATGAGGGAGAAGATGAAGATGTTAATAAAGAGTATGCTGTGGAGACAAATAGAGATGCTGTGATGATTGCTGCTGCAAAGCTGATCGCAAATGATGTTGTTCCAAAGGTGGATTGTTTTTTTGTTTGTGATGTTATGACTATTGCCACTTTTTCTACGCAAAAATATTTTTGTTTCTTGTGAAATTTGTTTTGATGTCAAAATTTGGCTATTCCTGATGCAGGAGGATCTTGCTTCTGAGATTATTTCACATTTTGTGATGCACGGGACAAGTGTGGCTGAGATTGTAAAACATCTGATCACAGTTTTGAAGAAAAAAGATGTTGATTTGGCTGCCATTTTTCTGGAAGCACTTAAAAAGGTAAGCCTTTTGATGTAGTTTAATAATTGCTGTTCCTCAATGCTGCTTATATATGCATGGTAGATAAACAGTCAAAATTTAGTCACATGTTCTACTTAATTGAAATGTGAATACAAAAGTAACTTGCTATATTTTATATTTAAAGTGAGACTTATAGCTAAATATTTGCCTCTAACTGTTAAGGGGTATCTTATCCAAATCAGTATCTTGTTGAAATATGAATACAAAAGGAAGCGTATTGTACCGGAGAAACAAAAGAAATGTGGATAAAGAACTATAGTTTGCATTGATAGGAAATGTGGGTTTGTGATTCCACCATCCTCTGCCTTAGGAAGAACACCATATTTACATTCACCCCCCTGTCCTCTCTTCTATAGTTCTACCCTTAATTCTTCACCGATTTATTTTGGCAGGCATACCACAGGCATCTTGTCAATATGTCTGGAAGTGAGAATGTTTCTTCAGAAAACAACTCTTCCTCAGGATGTAAAGATTTGGCTGCTAAGCTTTCTGGAACATTTATTGGTGTTGCCCGGATCAAACACAGGCCTGACATTTTAAAAGTTGTCAGGGATGGTATTGAATATGCTTTTGTAGATGCTCCAAAACAATTGTCATTTCTCGAAGAGGCAGTGCTCCATTTTGTGTCAAAACTGACTGCACCAGATATATCGGACATGTAAGAGTTTGTTTCTCATTTTGTTGGTGTTATTCAGAACCATTTGCTGCTATACACATTTTAATTCATCTTTATGAATAGCACAAAGGATGTTCAACAGCGAACGACAAATGTCAATACAGACGAGAACCCCAGTGGCTGGC
Organism: Glycine tomentella; assembly: GCA_007407185.1. Lineage (NCBI taxonomy): Eukaryota > Viridiplantae > Streptophyta > Magnoliopsida > Fabales > Fabaceae > Glycine > Glycine tomentella. Next base: position 3,819,550 of record PYAF01001667.1, on the reverse strand, counting down.
GTCCCTATAAAATATTTATTACCAACTTACTAGAAAAATGTGCAAAGAATGAGGGATTTCAAGGTAATTTATGCAATTTTTATGCTTAGTTATTTATCATACTGTCAAATACTTTCCTTAAAGCAACGACTGGTTAGATCTAAATGAAACATAATATATAAAATAGTCATTATTTATTTTACGAATTTTGGAAAATTCAAGGCATTATATGTAACTAGTGAATGGCATTTGCCAAATATGTTTCTCCAGTTGTGACTTGATTATTTTCACTTGGAAATTCATTCTGGATCCAATGTACTGGGCTTGACTTTGCTGACTCAGTCATTCACCTGCTATTGTTTCTGTCTCTTGGTTGTTATTCTTGTGTTCTTATGCTTCTCTCTTTACAAATGCACATTTGTGGTCTCTACATTTTTTGTTGGGCAATTTTGTTGTATGTCTGTTGCTGTTTTATTTGCTATATATTTGGGCAATTTTGAGAGTGGCATTTTTAATTTTGGAAGAAATGAGATTGTGTTTCCTTTCTTTGATCGATAATCATGGGCTTGTTGGGGCCATCATATAAAAGATAATCTTAACTGAAAAGTGTAAGGATCAAGGATGTCAGATTTATTCATTAGAGCATGCTCAATAGTGTGCGAAACTATGAACAGTACACAATTTGGTTTCTGTAGCAAATAATAGCTGTTAATGTAAATACTCAGGTGCTATTAGATGTTTAATGATGGCTTTGCCATTTCTCTTTGGCTTTGCAATTAAATAGCTGTTCATTTCTCTTTGGCTCTAGTTTCTCTGGATTTATACTTGTGTCTTATTTTCCATGAATTGACCATTGCTTGTGTCTGTAACCGTATTTCCTTTAGATTATCAACATAAAAAGTGCTTCCGTGATAGTCATAGTACTTTTGAGTTGACTGCTTGCTTGAGCACTATGGTGCATGTGAACTAAACTTTCCTTTAGCGCCCACATCTTGCTACGATTTATATTTTTCACAATTTTAGTAATATTTAAATTACATCAAATATCTTTTTTCCTTTCGTTTGCGCGTTACATAATGTAACTTCAGATAACAAGGATGGATATTTTTTTTAATGAAATAATCATTTTTTATAATTCTCTTTAAAAGCTTTTAATCAATAACTTTTTGGGGCCCAAACTTATTAATTCCAGACACAAAACATAATGACTAACTGAGATAATCATTTGCAGATGAGAAAGAAGGGGTTTCTGTTAGGCGTAGGGGCCGTCCTCGGAAGAGGCAAAACATACCAGGAAAGAAGCTTTTTGATGAGCAGAGTTCAAGTGAAGACGAGGATTCCATTAGTGCATATGAACAAGATGCACAAGATGAAGGGAAAAGACAAGAGGATGAGGATGACGATGATCGATTGATAAATTCAATCCCCTCATCATCCAAGCTAAGGTCACTGGGAGTTTCTAGGGGGGAAAGCAAAGTATCTGGTTCTAGAACATCAGGTATCTTGCATTAGCAAATCAATATTTGGTATCTATCTTGCTGCTAGACACTGAGCAAGCTATTCATACAGCATTTTAAAACAATTTTGTATGTCTGACTTTGGAAATGAATTTTGTTTTTCCATCCAAGATAATTTGAGATATCATTGAAGTGCTTGCTTGATAATTGATATTTTTGCGTCATTGAAGTGATTGTGTGCTGTACATGCTTGCCTAATGTGCTGCTGATTCTCTTTTTCTTTTATTTTTTCAAATAACTTGTCTTGAAAAGTTTATAATTAAATCTTGTTTTCTTGAGCTTTTCTGACCGAGGATGCAACTTCTTTGGAGATTTTACAACCTCTATAAATTCTACTCCAATACGAGACATGACTGATTGTAGCTGTTATTATTATATATTTTTATTCGTTGATTGTGGCTGTTATCTTATGCTGCTTTGATGTTGTTTTTTCTGGTTAATTCTGCCTCTTGTTAATATATAAATGTTTAGTCATCTGTATTTCCCCTAACTTCTGTCTGTCTTTTCATTGTTCAGGGGCATCAAGCTAGTCTTCCACAGTTGTAGTTTACAATTATATGTTGGCAATTGCTTTGGTACTCATTAATTACTACACTTGTTAAGATTAGGAGGAGTACTTGTTTATAATTCAACTTGCAGAATGTATATATGGAGCTTGTCTAGTCAAGTTTTCCGGTCTTTCTGCTGAAAATACATTAGTACAGTACCATGCCTCTTGACTCCTGATTTTGAGCTGAAAATACATTAATTATCTCCTCGCTTACAAATTTCCCCATGGTGGTCAACGTTGTCTGATTCTATGCTGAGTGAAAATTATAATTTATACACGAAATTCTAAGTTCAATTTTTGGTTGTCCGGCGTAATAACCCATGCATCGTGAGCAAAATAAATCATTCATAGAATGGAATGAGATTATGTTATTTTGAAAATGTAATTAAAATTTTGAATGACAATTTAGGTGGGATATTATTTATGATTTCGGTACTGCTTTTCAATTAAAATTATAATTTTATATTAATAACTCACGATAAAGATCAGTACATCTAATTCGTCAAAAAGTATATATACAGATGTACTTAAGTTGCCTATTTTATATGGCTTCGTTTTTTTTTTTTTTTAAATTAGTTACCAAACAAAACAATCTTTTTATATATACCGAAAAACACAAGGTGGTGACATATCATTTCTTGTTATTGCGATGAAGAACTACTCAATGTTGAGCTGAACATATGAATTGGTTTATATTAATGTAAGACTTAATATTTTTACATTGTTTAATAATTTTATATAATATAATGTTTGTTGATTAATTATATAACTGTCAATCAAAAAAATAACAAATGCATATATGATTTTATTTTTAATGTTTTAATTGGGTATATAAAGTTAATTTTGGACTCATTATAAATACAACTTTAATGAAGTTAAATTAGTTAGTAGGCTCTAAACTAAAAAGAGTATAGCTGCTTCTCTCGGCGAAAAGGACGTTGGTAGGGAGTAGGAAGCAGGTCCAGTATAAATTAAAGACAGTAGAGTAGAGTAGTGCAAATAAGATTTAGGAAGGTAATTAATTAAGATAAGATGGCGGCTGGTCACGGTCTGAGATCAACAAGCAGGTCTCCAACTGTCTGGTGAGAAAGAGGAAACCGGGTTTCATGCTTCACGATGCGTCTCTGTTATTCCTTATGATGTTTTTTTTAGTTCGAAGAGCCATTACATTACTTATGCACAAAATCAGACTCGCAAGTTAAGTTTTGTTTTGTTCTCTAAATACTACGATGTGTTTTATTTTGCTCATTCTGAATGTGCGATTATTTATTATTTTCTTCTTTATTATAATTCTGTGATTCTTGAAGAGCTCTTTTCGTGGCATGGCAGCAAAATTTTAGGGACTACTTGAAATTAAATCTTTTTTTATATAAAAAATTATTAACTGATATAAGAATTGTCTTCACTAAGTTAGTGTGAATCAATCAAAAACTATTTTTATTTTACTTTACTTTTTAAAATGAAAATGTTCATTAAATATCAAAGTAATAAATAAAATTTAACTCAGAAAAAAATTGAAAGAGGAAAAAAGCAATCAAGTCGTAAATGCGTTCAATATATTCAGTTTAAGGCTTTAGCTTTTTTTAGTGTGTATATATATATATATATATATATATATATATATATGTCGAGTTTACACTTTAAAATTGACGAGGCAAACTCGAGTATTTTTTTTCTTTTTACATGTTAAGCTTAAATTTAAAAAATAATACAAGGAAAATATTCAAAAATTTGAGATTATAAATGCTTGATGATCGGTGAAAGAGTGACTCCTGTTGGGTCTTTCTTTAGATTTTGGAATTTTTTTTTAACACCTTATTATTTGGCTGTAAATTAGGTGTATAAAATAGATATAAATAGAACAATAATTAGATGAAATCAATATTATCTTAGACTTTGAACAAAATAAATAAATAATAACAAAAGATTTCTTTGGAAAGATAAAAAAAATTATAGCAAACTATAATTAAAATTCTTTTTGTAACACCAAATCTATTTATTTTTAAAGCAAAAAATATGTCATTGACTAAAAGGATGAAGAGTGAGATAAAAGAAAAATAAAATATAGGTATATAAAACTATTTTTATATGATGATATGATGAAGAGCAAGATCTCACGGATAAAAAAAAGTGCAAGGTGTCAGGTTTACCACTCCAGCCCATTAACGAAAGGTCCAATAAGAGAAGCCCGGTGCTCAAATCCAAAACCCTAGGAATGAGATACACTATAAATGACGCTGCAAAGAAGGATTTGGAAGAGTGATCCTTGTACCCTAACTAAAGCCGAGCAGCGAGAGGGAGAAACCCTAGGTAAGCAGCAAAAATGCCGGCTGGTCACGGTTTGAGATCCCGCACCAGAGATTCCTTCTCTCGTCCCTTCAGGAAGAAGGGTACCATCGCCCTCACCACATACCTCAGAACCTACCACGTCGGCGATTATGTCGATGTCAAGGTTAACGGCGCCGTCCACAAGGGAATGCCACACAAGTTTTACCATGGCCGCACCGGTCGCGTCTGGAATGTAACCAAACGTGCTGTTGGGGTCGAAGTCAACAAGCAGGTCTAGCACTCTCTTCGTTAACCCTAACACTCTATTTACTTTTCTGCTTCTCGATCTGTTTAGTTATGTTTTTCTTGTTGTAATACAATCGCTTCCAATTCCGATTCTATCTTTTTAATTTTTTATTTTTGCTGTTCGTTAACTTGTACTGTTGATGTCGGTTTCAAGGTTTATGTGCGTTTTGTAGCCGATGTTTTATGTTTTCTGCGCATTATTATTACCCTTCATATATATATTTTAATGGCATTTTCTCGTTTAGGTTTCTGCCTGTGTAGTTAATTTTAGTTTCTAGGGGTTTTATGTTAAATTTAGTTTCTAGGATTTTTATGTGTATGCCTTATTGATTTGGGGATTTGGTGTTTATTGAAATTACTTTTCGATGTTTCATTCAGGTTGGCAACAGAATCATAAGGAAGAGGATTCACGTGCGTGTGGAGCATGTTATGCCATCAAGATGCACTGAGGAGTTCCGCCTTAGGAAGATCAAGAATGATCAGCTCAAGGCTGAGGCCAAGGCCAAGGGTGAGAAGATCAGCACCAAGAGACAGCCTCAGGGTCCCAAACCTGGTTTCATGGTCGAGGGGGCAACGTTGGAGACAGTTACACCTATTCCCTATGATGTCGTCAATGACCTCAAGGGAGGTTATTAGTTCCATTCTCGTTGTTGTTCTGCGTAGTTTTTTGTTTGGGGATCATTAGTCCTTTTTTGTGTTGGAAGAGAAACAATTCAGACTATTAAAATTTTTTTGTTTTGTTTTATTTGATGTTCTAAATACATGGATATGTTTTTGTTTTGCTCGTCGTAAATGTGCTTTATCTCATTGTTCCTCCCTTTTTATGAATGGTGTTTTTCAAGGCAGCATCATACCAATAACTTGCATCTAAGGTGTTGGTTGAACGACAGAGTCGATTTGTTGTGTGTAATGGGAAGCGCGATAATTTGGATTGGTGAAAATTTGAAATTTTAAGCTGTTTTATAGGTTTATGTAAATGTCTATGTTTGTTGTTTGAAGTGTCTCTGGTCTGGCATCGAATTTTTTGAATCTGGGCATTCGTTCTAGTGTAGTTGAATTGTTTTATAAACATCTTATAATTTGGTGATTGCATTTATAGGAAACCAAAATAAACTGTCGTCTAAAATTCATTTAGAACAAAGAGCGTTGTTGGAGTGGAGGAATAACGTTGGGTGAAAACAATTTAGCATACTTTGATGGCTGCCCTTATCATCACCCCCTTAAGAACCTATTCCTCACATTTATTTTAGGATTAGCTTACTTTAAATTTCGCTCACTTTAAAAGATAAAGTGCATTGTCTTTTTCTCAGTTTAGATGACCCCCAAGTCCTTAAGCTTATTATGATGGTTAGTTGCTGATTTTGTTGATGCATAAATGTATCTTATTTATCCTTTCATGCCCTCGTGGGCGTGACAACAATTACTCTTCCTCCTAATGTTGCATTGGGATGTGATCGCTTTTTGTTTGGGCTTGAAATTTTCGTGACAAGTTCTCTTTTAGGACAGTCTACATCCTTTGCCTCATCAAATCTATCTCAATTTTCCTCGAAGGGAGTGACTCCTGTGGTGTTGGGGGTGCCTTCTTATAAGCCCAAAGCGGCATTTTACCATTTGCATCCACGGGGCATAAACTCTATATTCCGCGAATTGGTTCCACAGCAATATCAATAAACACATTTTGAAGCACCTGTTTTCTATTTGTTTCACTTTAGTGTTCAAAAAAAAAATTACAATTTTGAATGTGTTTATTTATATTTTAAATGAATATGCAAGGTATATAAAATTAATAATTTAGGGTGTATGCCAGCTCCAACTCTGATTCGGCTCTTGTTAAGAGGCTGTTTTCCATTAGGGACATTTTGATAGCTAAAGAGGGTGGCAGCCATCAAGCCAAATTGTTGCTGGATTCTTGAAGTATGGCTGGCAAATTTGATGCGGCAAAAGCTTATAATTTTTTTCGGTTGCCTAGACAATAGACAATATTTTCTGGTTTAAGGCAGTTTGGAACTCGGGAGTTCCTCCCAAGGAAGCGTTCATCTTATGGCTGGCTGTAAGCCGTAAATGCCTTACTTTGGACAAGGCACCGTTTCTTGAAAAAGGAAGCGTCTGTTCATTTTGTAATTCTGATGTGGAAACGTATGATCATTTATTTTTTCAGTGTAGATTTTCTTTGTGCATTTGGTTAGCAGTTCGGGATTGGATCGGATTTCCTAGAAGAAATATTTCATTGCAGGGCACTTTGAATAGCTTAATCCATCAACATGCTACTTCTGATCACGTTGGGAAGATGAGGTGCTTGGCTTTGGCATCCACAGTTTATTGTATTTGGATGACAAGAAACTGTATTCTTTTTTATGGTCAAACTTTGAATATTGTTGATGTTATTGAGAAAATTAAATTTCGTGTGCTTAGGATAACTTATTTGTTATACTTGTATTAGCAAATTTGTGTTTGTATAGAAGTTAGATGGCTAACTCTAGCTATTGCTTATTTGCTTCTTTTGGCAAGTGTAACAGAACTCATATTTTTTGTATATCCAGGGAATGTCCTGAATATCTTGTAAGTATCTTTGGAATTTATATATTTACATCTTTTCCAAAAAAAATAATAATTTAACTAAAATTATGATTTTTCAACATGCGAGAACTAAAATTACAAAAAATAAAATAAAATTGTGAATCAAGAACTAAAAAGAATTAAAATTGTAATTTGGCGAATTACGTGTGTCTCTCAAATAAAGCGTGGAAGGTGTAGGATTTCACCTTCAAAATCGATAGGTATGTGCTGTGTGCTCAAATAAGAAATTAGAAACAACATTCTTTGACCTTGAATGTTTCAATCTTCATTCGTATACCATTTTTGTCCATTTGGTGGGTCATCTGTAACAGCTGATAACACTATCGGGTAATAAAAGTAGCTAAATTGGTAAGTAGAAAATAGTGTTGAATGTTATGATATTGGTCACATCATCTCCGATGGGTGGAAAAGTGACTTCCATCATCACCATTCACCGTAAAGTTTTTTTCTTGGGGAAGCGTTAAACTTTCCTAAATCTTCTATCCCAAAGCCATCCGCCCCATTTTCAACCAGGGGTAGACCTACTCTGGGAGATTATGAACGTTTCTTCCATCTAGACGTTCCGAATTGGATCCACTGCTATATCAATCAACACACTCAAATTGGTTAAAATAAACAATTGTAAATTGTAATTTTGAGATTAAGATTTTTTATTGTTAAACTATTTACTTGGTCCTTATAGTTCTTGTTTTAAGTTTTAGTTTTTCTACAAGAATACTGTACCTTTAGTCTTTATACAGTTTTTTTTAGTTTTACATTGTGTAAGGATTAAAATGTAGACAATAATAAGCACTAAATGAATGGTTTAACCTCTAAAGAAGTAACTTGAGTGGAGTAGTCTTTTTAAAGAACTAGATGGTATTTACTCTTCTTTGAGCTTGAAGCACCTGTTTTTTGCTAATTATTTAAAAAGGGAAATCAGAATGTTTTCGATATAAACCTTTAGAATCAATAGGTATGCTGTGTGCTCAATAACTAAGGAATAAGAAACAACATTCTTTGACCTTGAATGTTTCATTCGTATACGACTTGCAAATTTTTGTCCATTTGGTGTGTAATCTGTAACCTTGCTGATAATAGTAACGGGTAAGTAGTTAAATTAGCCGATATTGGTCTAGTGTCGGTCATATTATTCATTTAATCTCCTAGGGATGATTATATTCGTGATTTCTGAATGTGTTTAGCCATTTTTAGATATGCATTTAGTCGTAACACGAAGATTAACTTGATTAAAGAAAGCGTAATTTTTATCATTTAAGAATTAATATGATGGATGATATATTTTTTGAGAATCATTAGACTTGTAAGCTCGTTCTTGATAGTATTAAACTTTATGAATCACCAAGACCATTCGGTTGGAGAAAACTTGTGACCCTAACGCATTGCACGGTTTACAATTGAATCAATTTACTTTCGAATTTAACAAAAAAAGTTATTGAGTAAATACAAAGGAAAGAATAAGTGCCGGGGGAAAACACTTTGTCACAAGTACTTCAGAAAGCAGAGTTGTGATATTAGATACTTTGATTCAGTAATACTCTTTAAGTAAAATTGTATTGCGAATGAAGACGTGGCAGAAACATGAGATACCTAGCAATTAGCATGTTCCGTTTTTAATGGTATTTCTACCTTCTTCATCACTCCTTGGCAACAGCTGTCGGTTTTTAAAGATCCTGGTTTTGCTTTTTGGATTTTGGTTGAACTAAAACTTGACCATTCTATGTATATACCACCACACCTTAAATATCAATCTACTTCCATTCCTCACTTCTCACTCCTTGTAACAAATATTGAAGCAACACCTTGAGACAAGTGGAGGATCAGGTGCACGTTGGAAAAATGAGAACACCTTATACACTCTCCCATCTTCTGCTACTGCTTATTTTCTCTGGTATTAATCTTCCTCTTTAGTCTCTTTCACTAAGATAGTGAAAACATAGTAGAATTGTTTATGATTGTAGATTGCCAAATGCTATCGATATACATAGTAGAATGCTAATTTGCTAAACCCATTCTCTACTATTGCAAGAAACTTATTAGAAATTACAAAATTTTATTCGTCTTATTTATGTTTAACAGAGTCTCATAATTTTATAGTTTTTAATAAATTTTAACTATTAATTAATAATATGTTAGAATGAAAATGTTTGAAAGAATGTTTTTGGCACTCTTGTAGAATTATAAGTTGTTTTTTGGTTAACAAAAAATGAAAGGTAAACATTTTGTTTATCACTAAGAATGCAAAAGGTGTGCCAATTTTTGTTGAGTGCACAATTTGCAAGTGCATTGTTCCTTTGTTTTCTTTTTTCTTTTTATTTAATTTCCCTTTCTTATTCTAATAGTGATGAAATAATTCATTGAACACCATTCAATTTTCCGAGAGCAGCTGGATTAGCCTCTGATTTTGTAGTGCAAGGCGCTCACGGGGTGAAGATCCCAGAACATTGGTGCCACAAGATGATCCATTTAAGCAATTGTGAGTTGCAGAAATGCTTTCAAGAGTGCTCTAAACAACCATATGGCATTGGAGATTGCAAGGACTCCACTTGCTTCTGCACATACTATTGTAAAGATCCCCCACTATAATTTTGTTTTTCTTTCTCTTCCACATGCTTTAATTTTGTGCTTCTTATCTGTGCCTTACAATACACGACTTGTCAAATAAAATTTGATACTTAGTTTATTAATAATTAGACCCGAAAAATAGACGCACTTAAATGATTTGCACTGTCAGGGGTTAAAGTTTCAGTGTTTCATCAAACCTAGTATATCAAACTAGAAAGCACATCTAGCATTATCAATTAGATTAATCTCCCATAATAACATCTGATATGAAGAGGCTACAAAGGGTTTCAGAATTAATGAACATCAGAATATAAATGAAATAGGGGGGAAATGTGGACCTAAATAGTAGTTCAAGGCTTTTTTTTTTTTTTTTAAAGGATAAATATATTAGTTCAAGTTATTGTGTTCGGTACAGAAGCACTTCTAGAAGAGAAAAGTAAGGAGAAAAAAATGAAATGAGCTTTTCCATAAATAAAAATAAGCTCTGCATTAGCTAATTTGTAAATGTCATCTCATCTTTTAGAGAAGATACATTGGTGAGCTTCTACAAATTAACTAATGAAGAGCTTATTTTTACTTATGAAGAAGTTCATCTCATTTTTTTGCTCTTATTTTCTTTTTCTAGAAGTGTTTTTAGAGAAGCTTACCCAAAATAGTCACTAAATTGAATTCGTTACGTACTTCCTGTTCCTCCATCATTGCTTCTTGCCCTTTTGAAATACAATAGAAAGTGCAAGAAACAACAACGTTGAATTGTTGTGAGGCTGGGTGACCTCAAAGGAGCAATATCAGCATTGGGTCAAAGATTAGTCGAAGTCCAACCGATCAAATTATGAATGTTTGGTCTATTTTTTCTCTCTTGAAAGTTACTTTGAAATTAAAGGATAAATATTTAAAAATGAAGTTGTAGCTGTTTGACAATTTTAGCTTTTTTTGTTTAAAAAAACTGAAAACTGTATTTCATTGTCCCAATCAATTAGTTTAGGATGAGAATGAGATAAACATTAAGATATATAGTTTATTTTTAAAAAACTACTTTAGGTTTTTTAAATCTACACCCTTCCTCAAAAAATTCAAAGAGGCTAAACAGCCTCTTCTTTATCCCTTCTAATTTTAAAACCTTTGCTTTGCTTAATGACTATTTTCGCTAAAATATGTTGCTCGAATTATTTTAATTAATAAATACTTATAGTTGTTCGAATTAAAATATGTTGGTCTTCAAGGCAAAAGGGGACGGAATAAGTTCGAATTAATTAAGTTTATTTTCCTTTATGGTTAGGTATTTATAATATTGTCTCTGTGTTTGAATTGGTACCGAAAATCCGTTTTTTTTTTATTAATGAAAAAATGCACCTCCCGTTGTTTTTTCAATTCAATTGCAACAGGGATCATTTCATGCATTTGATTCCCTTCCGCTATATCTTTATTTTTTCACAATTCTGCATTTTCCTAAATTCATATTGATTCATGTTTCGCGTGAATTAAAGGATGATTTTTTAGTTTAAAAAGAAAGTGAGACAAGTCCCGTGATTGCATCTGAATTTGTTATGGCGTTCGTCACAAGGATAAGAAGAATATACGAGTGAGAGGGAGTTTTGGGGACACAGGAAAAAGCACTGTTGTTAAATCGCCGAGTTGACTCGGTAGAATCGGCCGAGTCAACGAGTTCACCAGCCCAGCCGAGTCGACTCGGTAGCAGACTCGCAAATGGAAGTAGAACCGGTTAACTCGCGAGTCAACTCGGTTAACTCGGTTGACTCGCCGAGTTGACTCAGTCCACCTTTTATTGAAACGAATTGCCGTTTAATGGAAG
>PYAF01001667.1:3756357-3805733 GCA_007407185.1 Glycine tomentella | reverse complement strand
CTAACATGATTGTCGCTAACAAGTTCATTTGGTCCTAACAATTTTCTAATACAAAAATATAACAGATTAAATATCGTGCACAATTGTTAAATCGACTTACTTGTCGGCAGGGTTTTGATGTCGGCAGAGCTTCGCTTCAGAGAAAATCACCTCCTAAACTCTAGAGAGAAGTCAGACAAAATTGTAGAGAGAAGGTGAATGGTAAAAAGTGATTTTTGGGGGGTATTTATAGGCAAATAGTGCACCCAAACACGCCTAGCTTGGGCGTGTTGCAACACGCCTAGCTTGGGCGTGTTGTAACACGCCTGGCTAGGGCGTGTTTGGGTGCACCATTTGCCTAAATACTTCCCCAGCTGCACCATTGCTCAAATTTTTTTATTTAAATGTATTATTTATAATTTTTTGCCCTCTAAGTATGTCAACTGCCACTAAATACTATTAACATACAAGATATCATGCTTTGTAATTCTGACGATTGGGCTTTTATGTTTTGGCACTTCTGGGCTAAAACTGAGTTTTATTAATATATGTTAAGTGTTAACAAGTGTTCTTAAGATAAAAAATATTTTTAAAATAATGTTTAAATTTTTTTAAAAAAAATTAGGATGTATTAGATTAGATTATATTTTTATTTTTTAATTAATACTCTAAAAATACTAGTTAGTAAAACCCTTGATATATGGGAAATGATATTTGGTACGCATGCTGATTCGTCAAACACACACGAACATGTGTTTTCTATTAAAAGATATTTTCTATACTTTTTAATTAATATTTATTTTAAAAAATAGCAACCGTTCATTCATGCATTCGTGTGTTTCGTGCTAGCTGCACCTCCTGCAAAATAGCATTGCTCTTAACATATTTAGCTATTGGCTTTTCCAAAATATAACTACCAATAAATACTATTGTTAATATTACTCTAAGGATTACTCGAGGCCTTCAAACAAATTTAGAAAGATACCTCTGGGAAATTAGTTACCATTTCTTCTCCTGAGCCAATATAAGAAAATCATATGTTGTGCATAAATTAGTTACCTTTGAAGTCTTCGATGCAAGTTTTATAACATGAAGCATAATACTACTATTATTAAAAAACATATTCAAATAATGCGCAGCACACGATAACCAAAAAGTAATTTCATATTTTTCAAGCATTAATTTTTTGGCAATTACATAATTAGCCACATTTTTTATCCGAAATTAGCCACATTATGTGTTATCAAATTTTCAACCCATTAATTTTTTTCAAGAAATTATATTGCATAACATCATAATACCCTTGACAACATTTGAGGCATGTTAATAGATTTAACAAATTTTTTTATATGTATTGAAAGACTAAAACATGGTCATCACAGGAAGCCAATAACTTGTGCACAAAACCAAATAACTATCACAATGTCATAAGCAAACTTAGGTTAAGGCAATGACAAAAGATTGACCAAAATGACTTGCTTGTCAAATGATAGGGGCCCGGCTGGCTTTTAGGGAAACAAAGGTTAGGTTATAATTCAAAATCGTTTTTTTAAACAATAATAAAATGACATGGTTTGCCAATTCTTTTACTGTTTCTGCCGATTTTGAATCAGTTCAGTGTATCATTTCCCAATTGTTTGCTCTTTTGGTTTCCAAGGTTGAAAGGCAATATGTTCGTTCACTAATTGAATAACATGTTTTAGTCGAATTTTCACACCCATGCTGACAATACAATAACAAAAATAAAGCAAAAAACCCTAGATAAAATAGCAAATACTCATGTATCAGTATCTATTGTCTGGACCTATTATAAAAAGCAACATACACAGACTTAACTATTCACCTTATGCTTGGATTTTGGATTGAAAAAAGATTTCGCACCAACAAGATGGGGGCCACAACCAATATTCAAAGAGGAATTAAAAACAAGTTCCAACACCAAGACACAAGGATGCTTCACTTCTTCAAAGACTCACTCAATTTCTTCTTCAAATTACAAGGAATCACAATCTCAATCTCCATACCAAACCACTCTAATTTGTCTTGTGAGTTTGATTATTTTTTTTACTAAACACAATGTTTTTAAGTTAGTAGTTGAATTTTCTGGCAAAAAAAAAGTTTATAATTGGAATGTCTAAACTTGTAATTGTCATAAGTTAGTCACTTAGCATTTATTTAAGCATCTAAACATTAAACATGGGATAATTTTACCATATCATATATGATGAAAAAGTGAATCTCATGAATTAATATTAACAACAACAACAAAAATATATTTTTATAAAATTATTTTAAAAGAAATAAAAACAAATTTAACCTTGTATTTTATTTATAAATATTAATTTTCAAATTAAAAAAGACGATATAAATTAAAAGAACAACACTAACCATCCAACCTTTTTCCATTCCAATATAGATCGATGTTGACAACATAAATGACGTTAAATTTGTTGGTATAGTTATATACATGAATTTCATTATATCAGCAGAATTCCCGTAAAATCATGTCATTGGTTAAATTCTTGTAGCATGATTAGTGACATTGATACGTCCTATCTTAATTATTTCAAGAGTCGTGACTCACAATTTATGCACAAGCACAACCAAACACACTATAACTTCACAAAAAAGTCATTTTACTTTAAGCAGTTACAGTTAAAAATATTACTATTTATCTACAACAGTAAATTAAAAAAGAAGAAGGAAGATGATCGTGTACCAAAAAAAAAAAAAAAAAGCAAAAAGAGAAAAACAAAGTCGTATCATATTCATAATATAACCCATAGAATATAGATCCTCTTTCTCTCTTTTCGCAGTTCGCATCCCCAGTCCCAATAATTAAAAATATAAAATAAAATAAAAAGAAAAAGAAACGCAAAGGGATTACTTCCATTTCGTCTGTAAAACCCTAATATCTTCGATCCTTTTATTAATTTTTCAGTTTCTCTCTCTAAAACCCAACTTTCTCTCTCAAGAACCATCAAATCTCGATCCTCCCCTCTCCCTGCAAGATCCGGTGGTGGTTCCGATTGCTCACATAGGGTGTGGTCTCGGGTCGGTCAAGGCTGGCGGGTAGTCGGGTGAAGTAAATGGAGGATCCGGCCGTAATCCGGCTCCGCGAGTGGTGCAAACGTGGTGTTGCGGCGGCGGCGGCGTTGATAAGGTTACAGTGCGGTGACGATTATTGCCAACAAGAGTGAAGCATGCTGAGCGTGCTGCGTGTGCACCTTCCTTCTGATATTCCCATTGTAGGCTGTGAGCTCACGCCTTACGTGCTCCTACGCCGACCTGATAAGACCGTTACCACCGATGATTTCCCCGAAACCGCCCCGTTAGACGGCCATTTCTTGCGCTACAAGTGGTTAGTATTAGTTTCTCCTTTAATTGCTGTTTGCCTATTAGGTTTTACTTTGTTACGCTTCTTAGTTAGTTGATACTTTGAGCTTCAATGTATTCCAATTTTGGAATTGTTTTAGTCCTTACTAAATGCAAGAGCAACTCTGAAGTGAAGTGTGTTTGCTCCTAGTTTAGTTTTTTTTTTTTTTTTTTTGTGTGTAAATTATTTTGTTATTCATTATTGTTAATTTTTTATGTGATTATTCAAAAATTTCCGTGCTAATACTGAATTGCATTAGGCAGTGATGTATGGCTTGCTTATCTTTCCATTTGTGTCCTAGTCTTTACTGTCTCAATCTGCACAAGTTTTGATTTACATACTTGAAAAGACTGTATTTGTAATGGTATGTGATATATTCCAACTTCTTTATATAAATCACAGGACATTTAAATTTTTTAGTCATAAGCTCCCAATGCAAGATATTGAATTTCGCTTCCACCAATATCTGTAAGGTAATAGGTATTTCAAATGTATGTAAGATTAGTCATTTATTCAGCAAAAAGTTATTTTCACGGGTGTAAGAGAGCATAATGCATATAGGTTAATCTATCTGTTAGCGATGGCATGTCATCTCAGTTGGTGTCTTGAGCTGATGAATAGATGTTTCCTATGAATCTGGTCTAGTTATAAAGTTAGTCGTGTATTTCGTATTTTAGTTGGTATATGCTTTGTATGTTATTCATGTTTCAGCATGACATGTTTGGTGTTATCAGTTTTTTTTACCTCTGTTTGAAGTTTGGAGTTTGGAGATTGATAGAAATATTGAATATTTGCCCTTACTGCCCTAAATTTGGATAAACGATGCAAGAATTTTATTTGTGTGATGAAGTTGATTACTTGAGTAGTTGCTTGTGATAATTTTAATCATGAAAATTTCAATTTGATCCTGAATAAGCTGCCTTTTTTAAGTTTTCTATTGAGCTGACACAGATATAAATATTGAACTTTTTGCATCTATCATTTGACACTCATTTGGTCATCTTTGGAAGGTATCGTGTACAGAGTGATAAAAAGGTTGCTGTTTGTAGTGTACATCCTTCTGAGCAGGCCGCACTGCAGTGCTTAGGTTGTGTAAAGGCTAAAATACCTGTTGCCAAAAGTTACCACTGCACTCCAAAGTGTTTTTCAGACGCATGGCAGCATCATCGTGTCTTGCATGACCGTGCTGCAAGTGCAGCTAATGAAAATGGAAATGAGGAAGAAGAGTTATATGGGCGATTTAATAATTCTGGATCTGGATCAATCAATACCAGCCTATCTTCCTCTGCATCAAGTACTAGCTTGACAAATGGGTCTGCACCTGTGTATCCGGCAGCCGTTACGCAACGAAGTGGTGGTGAAACTTGGTTTGAAGTTGGACAATTTAAGATGTATACCCCAACAGCTGATGACATTGGACATGTCCTTAAATTCGAGTGTGCTGTAGTTGATGCTGAGACCAAACTTGCTGTAGGGCATGTAAACACTCTACTAACTTCCCGTGTCATTCCTGCTCCCTCACCTAGCCCGCGCCGACTAATACCTGTTGATGGGATGGGACATTTGGATGCTGATGGGCGTATAACATCTTCTGGAACTTTTACTGTTCTATCATACAACATATTATCTGATGCATATGCCTCAAATGACCTATACAATTACTGCCCTTCGTGGGCTCTTTCCTGGCCATATCGCAGGCAAAATCTGTTACGAGAAATAGTTGGTTACCGTGCTGATATTATTTGTCTTCAGGAGGTACATAAATGTTGTTTTGGCTGTGATTTTCTTGGTCATTAAGCTTATTTTTATAACAGTACTGATCTTCAACTCATTTATTTTCAAGATTTTCTTAGATTTTGTATTGAATGAAAAATATTTTATTTCAATGTGTCCCTAAAGTCATGTTTAATGTTCAATATCTGATGGTTTATATAAAACCATTAATTATGGACTTGGGGACATGCAGCAATGTTGCCACCAGTAGCTCATTCTAGTATTTGTTTTTTTGAACTTTGAATTGCTACCAGTTGTGAATGAACTTAAATAATAATGACCGACATTTGCATGCTGGTGTGTGATATTCAAGTGTACCTTAGCCAGCTTGACTTTGAAATTTAGAATCCATTTCTTCTTCACTCATTTAATTCATTCCCTTAAGAGTGTATTCTATATTCTAATAATTTCTCTATCAGATAACATACAATCTGTTTTTCCCCAGGTTCAAAGTGATCATTATGAAGAATTTTTTTCTCCTGAACTGGACAAACATGGCTATTATGGTCTTTACAAAAGGAAAACAAATGAGGTTGTTACAGTATTCAGATTTATTATGGTTTTAGTCTCATAATTTTAAAATTTTATTTTTTTGTTAAGCGGTTTATGGTGGGTTCACAGGTATACAATGGAAACATTAATACAATTGATGGGTGTGCAACATTTTTTCGTAGAGACAGATTTTCACATGTGAAAAAATATGAGGTTGGAAATTGTTATATATGTATGACAGTTCTGTTAAGTTTGTACACAACATAGAGTGATGTCTGTTTGCATGCAGGTTGAATTTAATAAGGCTGCACAGTCTTTAACAGATGCTGTGATTCCAACCACTCAGAAGAAAACTGCCTTGAATAGATTGGTTAAGGTAGCTTATTGCACCAATAATTGCATGTTACTTTAATAAATGACTCTCTTATTGAAGTAGTACTTACCAAGTTTTCTTTACATTCTTAGGATAATGTTGCACTAATAGTCGTTTTAGAAGCAAAAGTTAACAATCAGCCTGTTGATAATCCAGGGAAAAGACAGCTTCTTTGTGTGGTAAGCTCTTCTGTTTTTCTTTATACTTTACACTTAGGTGGTATTATGTGCTCTTTCCTTCTAGGTCCATGGTGTGTAATTTATATCTACATTGTATGCCTTGTATTTTCCCACTTACCAGATTCTAGCACCATGAGTTCATGGGTGCTCTCTTCTTAGTTGTGCATTGTTATTAACGATTATCATTTTGTGATAAATGTTTATGGATTTTTTTCTTAAGCAGCTTTTGGTTTTGAAGTTTTTCAGTGGTGATTTATCATTTTTTGGATGGTGGTTATTCTGATATAAAAACTATGGATATTGCAGATCCTGAGACGTTTGTTTTTTACATAAATTCTTAAATGTCTCGTATAGGAAGGACTAAGCTAGATGTGTGGTTTTCAATTTTTTTTTAAATCATTATTTGAATCTTTTTAAGAAAGCTATGCAATATTTCACCCCCTCTCTGCCTTTTTCTTTGTTAGTTTAGGTTAAAATTACTTTTTTAGTTGCATAATCTCTACTCTATTACTAACTCATTGCTTGTGGATTTTAGGCAAATACACATGTAAATGTTCACTATGATTTAAAGGATGTCAAACTGTGGCAGGTAAGTCATTTCTTTTGCTTGTTCATATTGAACAGTGCTTATTTTGAACATGACAGTTATAAATTTCCCCTTCTTTTTAGGTGCACACTCTCTTGAAAGGATTGGAGAAAATTGCTGCAAGTGCAGATATTCCAATGTTGGTTTGTGGGGACTTTAATTCAATTCCAGGAAGGTCTGATTACTTTTTGATTAACTTTGGATACTTTTCATCTGCAAGGGTCTTTTGTCAGTATCAATAATTTGTTTCTTAAAGTTATTTTCGTATTTGGCTGTAGTGCTCCTCATGCACTTCTTGCAATGGGGAAGGTAGATCCATCGCATCCTGATTTAGCAGTTGACCCACTTAATATATTGCGTCCTCACAGCAAGTTGGTTCATCAGTTGCCACTGGTAATGTGTTAACCTTTAAAGGAATAGCTTATATATTCTGTATTCTTGCCTTTAATTTTTGTTCCTGATTTTACTGGTTGTGGATTACTTTCAATTTTAGGTCAGTGCTTATTCGTCTTTTGCTAGAACAGTTGGTCTTGGAGTTGAGCAGCATAAACGGAGACTAGACAACGCAACAAATGAACCGTTATTCACAAATGTAACTAGAGATTTTATTGGCTCTCTTGATTACATATTTTACACAGGTGTGATACTTGCAATGTTATGTCATTAATTTGATAAATTTAACATCCTGATCACTTGTTTATGAAATGATATCTTTTGTGTTTTCAGCGGATTCATTGGTTGTGGAGTCATTGTTGGAGCTATTGGACGAGGAAAGTTTGAGGAAAGACACAGCACTTCCTTCTCCTGAATGGTCCTCTGATCATATAGCTATGTTAGCTGAGTTCCGCTGCTGCAAGAATAGATCTAGGCATTGACTTATAAGGTACCATCATGTCTGTCCTTTCCCTTAATCAATTATTATTTAATATTCTTATTCTATGCTTGATTTGTGTTAGTGGTTATCGTTTTGTGGAAAGATCAGCGACTCTTGGCATTTTCATTTTTTGTCATCAATTAATGAACAACTTAAGGCTTTTACTCCTTAGACATTCTTTGGAATTAGTTTCCCTAAATGGCCAGGTGTTGTAGGGGCATATGATTTATTGCAAAAAATGGGTTAAAATGATACGGATTTTCCTGTTGTGCTATAAGGCTGGTTTTAAAGATGAAATGGATGAAAGTAACAGGGAGAGATGATGAAAGTACAGGAAGTGATCAAAAAGTTTAAATGTAGGATCATTTTACTGGTCCCAAGCATTTCATGCAATGCATGCATTAACAAATTTTTCTTTGAAAGGTTGTTTTTGCTCTGGTATTGAAAAGTTTCCATTGTCAGGCATGTTGATCTTGTTAAACTAAATAAGCAATGGGCATATGAGCTCTTACATGAAATTTAAATGATGTGAACATTAGATGGAAAATTTCATAATGTGAAGAAGGATCTGCCATTTCATTCTTCTTTGCATGAGATTATTTACACCTGGTTCACTTTACCTTTTGTTGTATGGCTGACTGCACTTTACAGTAGTGCTGGTTGTAGTTGTGCAATTATTATTTTGACTGCTTCGGTCTTTTGATACATATTGCTCCAGTACATGTTCACTTTTTATATATATATATATATATATATATATATTGTGCCTAGGCGGTAAGATGCTTTGGTTTTCAATTGATGATGGTTCTCGATTTGTGTAGGTCAGATCCAGAGGCACATAAAGAAAATGGTTGAAAGAAGCTTTTGGTTGATAAGTTATTGTAAAAGTGGTAGATCTTGCCTTTGTCTTTTTCCCAGGTATCTCCTTGTGGGGGAGTCCTTGCAATGATCTTGCTCTGTATTATGCCACCTTTGTCTCATAGAAAAATTATGATAATGCCTTACTGATTTTCGCCCATATTTTACCCAATCTTTTTTCCTTATAAAGTGAAATTTTTCTTCGTACATTTCCATTGGTTCAACATGTAGCAATTAATCGCCCCATTCTCAAGCCATTCCGATCTTGTGGCTAATGAGCCTTGGGCTTTAATATCTCACTCCTGTAGTGATAATATTCACAACTTAGGTTATTTAGTATCTGCTTGATCATCAGAAAGTAGACAAATTCGAAACGGTATATATTAATATTGAACAGAAAAGTGTTTGAGAATACTACCAGTAAGAAGGGACATAGGGAGAGATTGTTGCATGACAAGTAGAATACTTTATTTCTGTTCTACCTCCTAATTGCTGATACTGGGACCAGACGAAATTCATTCCATGTTTTGTAAGAATATTAGCGTGTTTTCTGGCTAGAATGTGATTATTTAGTGGCGCTTCATTTTACGAAGCGCTTCTACAATTTAATTTTAGTGCTGAAGTGTAATTTTTTATTCTTTTGTTGTTTAATCCTAAGTTATTAAATTATTAAAAGTGTTTGGCTGTTATAATTGTCACTTAAAGAAGAATAACTTTTTTACGTTAACAAGTAATCTGGAATCCATTGTTGAGCGTTTAACTAAGTTGCATTTGTATGTATATATTCTCCATTCTACTACAAAACAAAAACGTCGGTAAAAAATAAAATGTAAAATTACTGATGAATCTGGAAGTTGTTATCTATTTATCTCTTATGGATAAGTAACATCTGATTGAACTTGAAAATTAATTGGGGCGCAAGAGTTGGTGAGGTTTGGATAGAGCGCAACTATACAAGACATTATCTAGTAAGCTAAAAAAATTGTAAGGTGTGGTTATTTATTAATGTTAACTAGATCTTCACTATTTCATTGAATTGTTTCATTTAAAAAATTAAAGTGCACAGATAACAATCTAATTCTAGACGTAAAAATTATTAATATTGATGTTGTCCCTTTTTTCACATGAACATAGAAATCCAATCTTAATTATGCCAAATTTTATTAATTAATTTTTATATAAACATTTAATGAGAATTCACTCTATTGTCACATCATTTAATTCATTGATGTGACACTAAGGTCATTTTTTTTTATCGAATGTCTCTATAAAAAAAAACAAATTAACTATATATAAATCAAACATTTTTTAGTTAAAGGTCTAGTATTTGGTGGAGAGATGAAACTAGGTTTAAATGGAAGTAGACACTAATTTTTAATCATTATATATTATTATATATTATACTATAAACGAATCATGTACTAATGAGTGGCCTCTGCTAATATAAAGTTATAAAGTTTATCTAATTGATATTAACTGATAATGTAAATATTCTGAATCTATATTAATAAAATGTTGTAATGCAAATTGTATATCGTTAGTATAAATATACAAGACAAAAAATTCCATTTCTTCTTAAATAAAATCTATACCAAGGACATAAGTCTAACGACCCACTTTTGTTCTGGCCGAAGAACTCAATATCTTACCTAAGATAACAAGTTAATGTTTGAAACTCTTTTCAAAAGAAGTATTTAACCATGTTTGAAATTGGATAATCTCTTAGATTTCCGCAGAAGATACATGAGGGGGGGAAAAAAAATAAAAGATTGCAAAATGATCCATTGTGATAGTAACGACTTAATTTTTTCTTTTACGGTAGATTTTGCCAAAATATGGAAAATTGAGCACTTACACGTTAATGCATATGAAAAAAATAGGAACTGTCTTCTGGTTAATTTTTCATTGAAGTCTATACCACAGCCTCTAAACACCACGTAACCCTGCCATAAATTTCATTTTTTTTTGGGACTTCGTAATTAGCGGTGTCATACAGAAAAGGTAGACAAACTAAGTGAAAATAAACATTAATTAACGAAAAGAACCAAACTTTGCCTGGACTTTTGCCTGTATGCCATGACAAGATATAATTAGGCTATCTTCACTTCTCTCCAATTATCTGATCATTTCCTTTCATCCCCTCTCCTTGGAGAAGTTCAGTTCTTGCTCTATGGTTATATATAGCATGCTAGCAGCTATATATAGTACTGAAGAATATGTAAATGAATGAAAAAGCTAGCCAGCTTATTAGTTAGTCAATTCAAACCAGACCTTTGTGTATCTTTGTTCCATATCTCTAAATAGTTTGGTGGAACATAAACCAACTAATCAACTGTTACTTTGACATATCTATTTATGACAAGGATATACTGAGGCAGAATATCTTTTACCATGTTTATACACATAGAACTCTCACACCTAATTATAGATTCAAGTTGGTTTTCTGTATATAATATATATGAATAATTCTTTAAGAATGATTACCCTTTTTTGTTTACGTTAATTTCAGTGCATTGATATAGATATCGTTGAAAGTTGAAACAGAAACGTGATCAGGACAATAGGGACACCACCACCACTGTTGTCTAGTCTTTTCCAACAGGGGGCTTGATGATATAAATGATATATATATATATATATATATATATATAGACAAACAAACAGAGAAAATGGGATAGAGACTTTCTCAATTTCTTTTGTGAACAGTGAGAATGATTTGTGAGGTAATATTAAACATCTCTATTCTCTGGTGACGACTTGTCAGTAGAATGAATAATGGTGCTTAAGATGAATCATAAGTGGTGAAAAAGGATGTCAGATGTTGTTGGGCTGTGTTCTTTTTGTCCGAACCAATGCATGAATAGCCAAGGCATTGTTGTGAGCATACAAATATAGTCACAACTCACAACTCATAACACAAGAACCGCAAAGAATCCCTCATCTTTTCTGCAATCATAAACCGACCATAGGAGTGGGTGAGGTGATGGAGCGGGACGAGGGAAAGAGAAAAGAACACAAGCAATGAAGCATGCGTGTATCAATGATAATGAATTAAAAGGAACTGTTCTTTGAGATAAAGATAAACAGTCTACCGTGAAGAAAAACTTTTCTTTCATGATAATTGATACAGATCTACCCTAGAATGAACTTTTCTTTTTAATTTAGCAAATATATTATTAGTTCATAAGAAATTAAAACTCTACTTCATATATTGTTAGGTGAAATCACGAGTTATGGTCATATTAATCCATTTTAGAAATTAGGATGTATGTTCAATGCCGCTCGAAAAACGTTAACGTGACAAAAGTGTTATTCTTTTTTCTTTACCAACGGGGTTTAGCCTCAAGATCATATTGGACTTCATCGAGTCGTGCTTGATTCTAAAAAATGTGTAGTATTTATTATGAGTTACGTTTTAGGCTTGATAATGGTCACCCTAACTTAGTCTCTATTAAACCCTTAAAATAATTTAGAACATGATAATTGTATTTCTCTCAATTGCTTGGTTGGGCCGTTTGCCTAAGAATTTGGGCCGGTGGTTTTATTAGACCAAGCGGGCAGGCCCA
This sequence comes from Glycine tomentella, assembly GCA_007407185.1. NCBI lineage: Eukaryota > Viridiplantae > Streptophyta > Magnoliopsida > Fabales > Fabaceae > Glycine > Glycine tomentella. Next base: position 3,793,677 of record PYAF01001667.1, on the reverse strand, counting down.
TTTTCCAGATGGTGATGATGCCTGAACACGACGAAGGGATTGGCATTGTTGATTGTGTTGGTTTGGTTCGAAGATGAACAATGGCGTTATTCCGTCGTGGATGAAGCAGCAATGGCGGGGCATAGTGAAAGTGCGTTTGAAATGGGTCAAGAACCGAAGCCTGGACCACGTCATCGACAAGGAAACCGATCTGAAGGCGGCGTGCCTCCTTAAGGACGCCGTGAACCGCTCCTCCACCGGCTTCCTCACCGCCCAATCCGTCGCCGACTGGCAGAAACTCCTCGGCCTGACCGTCCCCGTCCTCCGCTTCCTCCGCCGCTACCCCACTCTCTTCCACGAGTTCCCCCACCCTCGCTGGCCCTCCCTCCCCTGCTTCCGCCTCACCGACACCGCACTCTTCCTTCACTCCCAGGAACTCTCCCTCCACCAAACTCACCAAAACGACGCCATCGAGAAACTCTCCAAGCTCCTAATGATGTCCAACTCACGCGCCCTCCCTCTCCACTCCCTCCACGCGCTCAAGTGGGACCTCGGGTTACCCGACACCTTCCACAAAACCCTAGTCCCCCAATTCCCCAACCACTTCCAATTCGTCAAGTCCCCCAACGGCGTCGTTTCGCTCAAGCTGTCCCGCTGGCCCGACGAACTCGCGGTTTCCGCACTGCAGAAGCGCAACGAGGGTGGGACCCACTACCGCGAATTTAAGCGGGGACAATCCGCGTTGGCTTTTCCGATGCGGTTTCCGAGGGGCTACGGCGCGCAGACAAAAGTGAGGACGTGGATGGAGGAGTTTCAGAAGCTTCCTTATGTTTCTCCTTACGTGGATTCCACAAAGATTGATCCTAACAGCGATTTAATGGAGAAGCGCGTGGTTGGGGTTCTGCACGAGATTTTGAGCTTGACTCTGCACAAGAAAACCAAGAGGAACTACTTGAGGGGCTTGAGGGAAGAGTTTAACCTTCCGCATAAGTTTACCCGCATTTTCACCAGGTATCCTGGGATTTTTTACCTCTCCTTGAAGTGTAAAACCACCACGGTTACTCTCAAGGAAGGTTACCAGAGTGGGAAACTGGTGGACCCGCATCCTCTTGCTCGGCATAGAGATAAGTTCTACCATGTGATGCAGACGGGGCTGCTTTATCGCGGCGACGGATCCTTGAAACCTCGGGAGAACAAGATTGAGAATGATGAGCTAAGGAGTGAGGACTCGGAGGAGGAAGAGGTTGAAATGAGTGACCAACTCTGCGATAGTGAATGAGATTTTGATGTAGAATTGTGTTTGTATGATACAAGCAACGGGATAATTCGTTTTAAAGAAAAATTGTTTCCTCCCCAGGTAAATATCTCTGTTCCTAACTAGGTTCATGGCACGGTTTGTTCGATTTGTCTTGCCCATAACAGTGGAACATTCATGTACTTTGTTATATATACTTTCGTTTTTAACTATTATTATAGTGTATAATGGATTCAGGGATTGTTGCTTATTATAACCATAAAAAATTGAATTGTGAACTCATTGTTTCTATAGGACCTGTAGTGGAGTGGAAATTTCATTCTGCTTTTCAACAATGTTTATAGCTGGGGCATATTTAGTATATAAAGATTCAGTGAAGCCAGATGATGGTTTGCAATTGCTTGTCTGCTTTAGGTTGAATAGATAATTGGATGTGCTACTTTTGACAAATTTTGAACTCTGATTAATATCTGTTGTGCTATTTTACACTGGTTCACATATGTTGTCTAATTGACTACGGTGAGCTGGTTAGTTTGTTTTCATTAAAATTTCCACATTAGTCACCAACTGGAAATATATTTCTTCTTTGTTAGAACCTTGCAGATAGTAATTAGCGATCAACTGTTAACACTATTAACTACTTGTATGCCATTCCAGCTTGCTTCACAATTTTAAGTTAATTACTATAATTTGAGAGTAGTATTTAACTTAATTAATTTGCTCAATCGTAAGTTTAATGTCAGCTAAGTGAATATTTCTTTTTAGGCATTTCCCTGTTTTTCAATTCAAATACAAGCATGTGCATTACATTTCTGCTTCACTCAAACTTGGCTCTGGTGTTGTAGATTTCCTTTTTTTTTTTAATTCTGAAATAAATCATGTCAGTATGATGGAGAAATACAGCATTTGGTATTCAATTACACAGCACAGGATTGCAAAGTCCATTTACTTTTATTGGTAATGCGAATAACAGCCAGCATCCACATAATTATCTGCTTCATTTCTTTTGGTATTGTAAATATATACATTGGTGCTATTTTGGGGGTGAAACAGTTATTCTGCTGGTTATTTCTTGTATCATTAAAATAAACACTAATAAAAAGAAATTCTGCTTAATTGAAGGTTTGCAAGAAATATCATAGGAGTGGAAAGAAGATCATGTTAGGTAGAAAAGTATTGCCTGCATCAGGCAAGGAACATGATCTTCCTTGAGAAATTGTTGCAACAAAATGTTGTGTACCCGTTGAGCGGCTTTAAACTTTCTTGTTCGAGGGCAGTTTGTTGAAGCTATTGAGTATGCTGGAGATCACTGAAACTGAACTACTCTGGCTTGAATGGTTTACGGACATTATTTATCAGCTGTATCTACTAATCATGTTAGAGTATTCATTTTTTTCCACTTTGGCAATCTGTCAACCAGCACTTATGTTTTAATTCTAAGGTGGAAATTTGAGTTGTCAAAACACAAAATGCAGGATTTTTTCCTCCCTATATTGAGAATTTGTTGCAACAAAAGTTTTCGTTATTATGGTTCATTCGGTTGGAAAATATTCTTAGGAAGTTTAGAAGCAGAAAAGTTCTCCCATTTCCTCTCAGGATTGATATTCATCGTCCTCATCTAATCACGTTAACAGCTATCTTCAAGGGAGGGATAATTCACATGTAGGCTAGATCAACCGCTTAAAGTAGCTAGGTCATTGCATTTATGGATCTTAACTCTTAAGGACTAACATATCAATCTAAATAAGCTTGGTCTTTGGGTAGAGTTTTCAAATCAATGATGCATTTGAATAATCTCTTGCGAGTAAACATGAGCTGTGGAGTAAAAATCAACATGGATTTTAGTATGTATGGATTGATCGTGTGATAGAATATGAAATTCATTCATGTTTCCATTGTCACCAATGTGGTATCAACAGCACGTTTCTTTTCCTCTCCAAATCACTATTTTCTTTTCGTCCTCCCCTCCCCAATTGAATGAGCAGTGAGATATCTACTACTTAACATTCATTAGTTGCTCAAATTTCACTTTTAATTGTTCCAATTTCTTTTTTGGTTGGCTTTCGTTTTTTACTTGAGCTGACTAGATTGTTGGGTCACAGATTGGCTACCTCCTTTATTTATTGGGCGTGGCACGTCGGGTGTTATCTTCGTATGACATGGCAACTTTGGAGTACATGTCTGTACGTGAGGCCACTACTGCATGTGTGAAGCGATTTGTGATATTTGGCACAATTGGGTAGGTGAGGGTCTATGGGTTAGTCTATAAATATTATAATTGCCTCGTGTTTCTTTGCAAGTGAAAAAAATGCGTGATGCAACTCGAGTGTGTAGTACTTACAGTTAACTGTCCTGCAATTATAATTAATTATACAGGTCACTTAGTATACATAAGTCCGCAAATAAACAAATCATGAAATAAACATACTTTGGTTCATTGGTTTGTGGACTAACCCATGATGACCTAAATAAAAATATTGAAGTTAGAAAAATCTTTAAAAGTTTATAAGAAAACTATTTTGAGTTTATTTTGCCAATTTGTTACCACCTTAGAAGCATATCTCGTAACCAAACTAGAATGATAAATGTTTTTCAATATCACACATATTGGCAATAAATGTTGGTCAAATAAACTTTTCTATATGATATTTATTCATAGATCTTGAGAAAAAATACAATAGGGTTCCAAGAAAAATTTTATGGGAGACTTTTGAGAAAAAAAAAATACCATTAAAATATGTTTCTATAATTAATGATATGTATGATAGGACTGTCACATGTGTGAAAACTTGTAATAGAACATCAAGGAATTTTCCTATCACGATAGATGTATATCAAGGTTTGGCTCTTAGTTCTTATCTCTTTATCTTAGTAATGGATAAATTAACTAAAGATATTCAAGAGGAAGTGTCGAGGTGTATACTTTTTACAGATAATATTATGCTTATTGATGAGATTAAAGACGATGTTAATCGGAAATTTGAATTGCGGAGAAACACTTTGGAGTCTAAAGAATTCATGATAAGCCAAAGTAAGACTGAGTATATGAAGTGTGAGTTTTCGCTAATAAGAGATGGTGATCAAGACCTCGTGCACCTACTTGGTCAAGAGGTACTCAAGAAAGATGATCAATTTTACAAAAAGGTGAAGAGATTAATGAGGATGTAAATCATAGAATCAGAGCAGGCTGGATGAGATGACGGAGTGCATCTGAATTTTTGTGTGACCGCAAAATTCCTCTTAAGCTAAAAGGAAAATTCTATAAAACAATTGTAAGACCTACAATGTTATATGAAGCTAAATGTTGGTCAACACATAGACAACATGAGCATGAAATAGGGGTAGCAGAAATGAGGATGTTAAGGTGGATGTGTGGTTATACGAAGATGGATAAGATAAGAAATGAAGATATTTAATGAAAGGTAGCAGTAGTATCGGTGAATAAAAAAATAAGAGAGCATAGATTGAGGTGATTTGTGCACGTAATGAGACGGTCTCTGGATGCTTATGTAAGAACAACAGTTTGTTACCAAGAGCTCGACACAAAGAGAGGTAGAGGTAGACCGAAAATTACCTAAGACCGATAATTAAACAAGACTTAATGGAGTGGGATATCGATTGGCAGAATGTGTGTTTTAGGATGGAATGGAGAAAAATTATAAGTTTGATGGAGAATTAGACCTGTTATTATCTCTGTGTTCTAGACGATTCCTTTTTAGTTATTTTCTTCTTCAATTTTTTTCTTTCTATCACTCTTCTTTTCTTTTATCTTATTTTTCTTTCTTTTGTCTTATGTTCTCTTTTTCTTTCTTTTTTTTTCAACTTTCTCGTATTTATTATTGAGTTTATTTATTATCGACTCCAATTAACTTGAGTTAAAGATATTGTTGATGTTGAATGTTGATCTCCAGCACAATAAAGCTTTTAAAAACCATAGGTTTTCTTTTCTTTATAACCAGCTAAACATGTTAGAGGTGACCAAATATAAAGTTGTTCCTATATTTTAATTATATTTTTAAAAAATAATAGTATGTTATACAAGTTAAACGGGCTGGTCCTTGGTCCATGGGTTTGCCGTTTGCGAACTAAATCCATAAGTTAATGCCCCTTTGGATGATTTTCTGTTTCCAATTTTGAAATTATTAAAAACCAAATCCAGTTTCAATTTTGAGTTTCAGTTGATTCAAGATAAAAAATAATAATTTTCCTACTCCAAAATCCAAATTCACTGTATAACAATTTTAAATTCAAGCACAAAAATCATTATCTCCAAATCCAAATCAAATGCTACCAAGTTCAAGCAGGCTTACGACCCCTTTCAGGTTTCTGCCCATCCCTAAGCCAAGGATGGCATCGCCCATGGCTACACCGCGAGATCCACTCCGGTCATCGTGCGTGAAGGGCAGGTACCCAACTCTCTGTGTCCAAGCCCTCTCCAATTTCTCAAACCTCGCCACGAAGCCCTTGGACCGAGCCTAAGCCGCGATCAAGGTTAGCCTGGCCCGCACGCGCACCCTCTTCGTTTACTTCAAGATGTGGAATGCCATGTCTTCGCGTTTCAGCAAGAGGCAGGGAGTTGCAGTGAGTGCGTGGAGCAGATATCCGACTCGGTGACTCAGTTACACGCTCAACGAGTTGCAGCACCTCCGCGCCGGAACCTTCCAGTGGCAGATGAGCAACACTCAGACGTGCACCAGCGCCGCCGACTCGGGAAACGGGAAGGTGACAGAGGGCAGTGGAGCTCAAGCTCGTCGGAGAGACAGTGGTGTCGTTCTTTGGTCTCGCCGAGATCGACGGTTATTGCTGTGGGCGGTGGTGCGGCTGGACTCGCACCTGTAGGTGATCGCTGAGGTCCTTCACGGAAAGCATAGGGAGAGAAGGCAATAAGGTTGAATGAGACAAAAGGAAACTACTAACAAAAACTAAAAAAACTATTTTTGTAGTTTTCAAAGAACATAAAGGAAAATATTTCAAAATTTAGGAAAATACCAACTCACAACAATTTCATCCAAACACATTTTCAATTTGTAATAACATTTCAAAACCATAAACTGAAAACTGACAATCACCCGAAAAACCATAAATTGAAAACTGACAATCAAAATAATGGACATTGATTTATAGAGGGTTTCTATCTCTTCCCCCTTCCTATACTCTTTACACCCCATATTATTTGGAAATTAAAATAATTTTTATCTACTCTTATATTCACACTCCCTCCCTTCTTTAAGAAATTGCCCCTTCCCTGCCCCTACTCTCCTATATCTCCTCACGTCCACCCTACAACCCATCTCCTCATCTTCTTCATATTTACACCCCCCTCATTTTCTCACTTTCTCTTCTAGAAGAATTATTCTTCCATAGCATCTATTACCTTCATGTTGGTGTTTCCTTGTTCCATTTTGCATTTTCTCAGTGCATTGCTTTTTGTGATTTTGTTTTGTTCCTTTAGAGACTTAGAAGTTGAAGATGAAAGTAGTTAGACTGCGATATGTGCCTAATTGAGGATTCAATCTACCCTTTTTAATTGAAATGGTTTTCATTGATAATATAATTACACTTTAATTAAATTGCCTTTATTATATGATTTTGCCATAGTATTTAGAAAATATAGAGGAAAATTACAGTGAAATAATAAAATAACAATTAGAAAATTATTATTATTCCACTCTAAAAAAATATTATAATTTTTCATATACTTTTGAATTTAAAAGAAATTCCTTACAAGAGAATAGACAAATCCTTGCACATTGAAAAATAATCAAAGGAGAAAGACAGGACAAAATTAAATGTATGTGGACCAGATATTATACTTGCTAGAACTACCCTTTTGGTTTCTAGTTCAAAAAATTTAATTCGTAATTTCAGCAAAGTGTTTTTTTTAATTATTTGAACCATATTATATTATAATTTAGAATAAAATTGAAGAAAATGCTATTAGTCGGTTTAGTTACATAATAAAAATTATCTAAATATTTACTTATTTATTTATATTTCTATAAACATTAAATATATAAAAATTAAAAAATTTGTAAACAAAAGTATTAAATTAATATATAAATAAATACAAAATTCTTACGGGAACATAGACTACATTTTTTTTTTTTTATAGGAGACTACATAGTTACTATCTAAATTTCTGGGATTTCCGTATAACAGTAGTCGCTATCTCATTCAGTTTGCAGTTAATAAGTGAAATTAATGCGCATTTGTCTTGAGTTATTGCCAATTGCATAATCCAAAATCTGTATTTGGATTTTGGTCAACAATATTCTTCTTCCATTTCGTCGGTTCCCGGCCAAGAACATTGAACAATTTTTTTTGACAGAATCAACAAAAGTTAATACCATAACTTTCTATTATTTGTTGGTATTTATTAAAATTCATCAAAATTTATAAATCTTATTTCTTATTTGATTATTTTATAACAAAATTGTTGAAGAAAAATATAAATTAGGATTTGTTCAAAAACCTCTTGTAAACTTTCTTTTCAATTATAAACGACGAAATCGTTCATTTTGAATATTCAATAAATTTTAACTAAAAAAAATTAAAATGATATTGAAAGAGTATGCTAAAAAATGTTACCATCACTCTTTTTTAATGAAGTCGTTCCAAATTTTGTTCCTTCTTAATCCTATGAACTGAAAGTTTAGAAGTTGCCCCATCAACAAACAAAGAGCTAACAGTCCCACTCCCACCTTTTCTTTTCATTTTTCATTCTCTGTAGGCTTGCTACCGAATGGTGTGAATTGCATTTTTGCATTTCAAAATGTGAATGATAGTTTAATCAGCCTAATAATAAATGCAACCATAACATAAACATTAGTGTGAGAGTTGAAGACGCTTAAATCTTTGCCAAAAAACAACGAACCAACACAAAGCAAAGAAACCCCAAAATTGCACCGAACTACCAGAAAAGGCATAATTGCAAATCGGGGAGGATGTGGACACGTCAACTGCACAGCATTGCCATTGCCATTGCCTCCCTTAAAAGCCCCTTCTCCTCAAAGTTACCAAATACACCACCCCACCACATAGTGACATATATATATACTTCAAATTCCACGCGCCTACTCTACCATATATTTTTATTATTATACACACATCATGACTGTAAAACAATTTTATTGCCTAATTAATATGATTATTGTGAACACTATATATTTTACTGGTTAGAAAAGTGCAGCACTTCCTTGGAAGATATTTTTCATAACTTTCTAATAAAATAATTGTACAATTTTTTGTCCTCAATTTAATATCTTTGTTTTAGGGTCAATATTAAAAGACAGTCCAGAGGAGTCAGCCAACAAATTAAATACATAAATAAAATCCGGCAGAAAATCAAAGATTCTAAAATCTACACTAATGGGTCATGCTTAAGTGCATTGGTCATTTAGTTTGCTTCATGGTATACATGTGTAAAGAACACACTAACACTAGCTAGATCTTGAATTAGCCAAAACTTTAATTTTTCTGATGTAGTTGAAGCAAATGGATGAGTGGAAGAACAACCATATGATATCAAATGAGAACTTTTATAATTTGAAAAATAGAATTATAATATAAACTATTATATTACATTTAAATAATATAAATTAAAATATTTACATGTAACTATTGATTATTTTTAATTTTTTGATCGTCTATATGATTATATAATTTAAATTTATCTCACAATAAATAAGAGTTCTCGTTTGATATATCCCTCATTAGAAAGATGATAAATATGCAAGTTTCATACTAATTTTATTTATTTTTCATTAATTTTACAACAGACGAATATAACTATATATTTTTGTATGTTTTGTACCAATGCATAATTTGATTTCTACCCATTTCCCTTTTTATCTATCAGTGTCATTTTTCTTTTATTTTTTTCATCACACCTTTTCTTTTTAATTATTTTTCACTCCACATATTTTCATTTGATTATCTTACGTTCCGTTCAAAGTGTGTCAAACGAACTGGGTATAAAAAATTGTTTACTGTCTTAATTAATAATTCAATAGATGATTACGAATTAATTGTGAAAAATTATTTTGTGTCATTCTGGTAATACAAATTAAACAAACTGGGTGGTTTCCATCCAATTTTGCACTTCTGTATTCCATACGTACCATTTGCACATTCCATGATTCCATGACTATTTTAAGAAAATATAAACAGCACGTGACATGCAGAGTTTTTGCCGATGAGGAACTTTAGTCTGGATAAATAATGTAATTATTATTGATTATTATCATAAGAATGTAAGGAACGTGGATTTCCTCAAACTAAGGTGTACGTTCCTCCAATCAAAAGAAAAAGAAAGCATGGACCGACTGTGGGAATAACTGGTATAAAGCTGTTAACCAACAACAGTTCCACTATCAGTCAAAAGCCTTTTGTAGAACCAGCGAGTGATCCATATGTTTTGTTGGAAGCATCCAACACTGAATCTAAGAATCCCAAAATAGGAATTCTATTTTAATTTCTTAATTTTCTTTCTCAAATTCCCCTCCCCATGATACTTTATGTGTGGTAGGACGTAGGATGATAGGATCCTTTATATACAAGATTTGCGTTTGTGTGTTAGTATCATTAATACTTTACATGATATTTTGGTATCTATAAGGATGGAAATTTTACATGATGTTTTCGATAATTAAGTAATTGTTTTCAACGAGTGCTACATTATAGATCAGCCTTGATAGAAATAAATAAACATTTTAAAATAATAATTAATATTATATTAAACTTCTAAATAGATTAGTAATAAAAATAAAATTTATCTTAAAAAAGAATGACAGGAATAATTATTTAACATTATTTAGCTTGTAATTTACAAATAGCTTTATTCATTCCTAAAAAAAGATATTGATAAAAGTAACTTTTTATAATTTTTTAATCAAAATTTGAGATTTGATCCTTACTCAAGAATGAAATCGTGAGTAAAGAAAGATATTAATTTAACCTAAAATAAATTGACTCGCTGACTAAAAAATTAGTTAAATTTCAAATAGAAGTCTGAAATAAAAAATGATAATTAAGAAAAAAATATTTATACATGTAATATTTGATTATTATTAATAATATATTTTTATTGGATTTTTAATAAAAAAATTGTTTACTATTTTTTTAATAGAGACCCCATATCTTTTATGGGCAGCCAGTAATAGTGTGAAATTATTATAGATGGCAAAAATTTCTGGATATTTAACATTATTTTATAGTATTTTGATTGATTTATTATTATCCTATTTGGGTGGATGCTGTGTCACATGCACGCACTTGTGATGCGTGTGCTTAGAACCTGAACCGAACCTGTGTCCTTTTAACAGCGTTTATTACATACAACATTTTCCATTCCTCTGTTTCTGTTTCAGCGTATCAGTCTGAGGCTGATCTTGGGAAGGGAAAGGAAGAAGGAGATGGGTCGTCTTGCCACATTATCAGAAGAACCCATCAACGAGCAAGACATCAACAACAACAAGAGAACCACCTCCTCAGGCTCAAAAAAATGGCGAAACTGGAACTGGATCAGAACCCACTTCTTCCACAAGAAGCCCGACCTCAAGATTCTCCTCAGCGTCCTCGCCTGCCCTCTCTTCCCCGTCCCTCTCCACACCCAACCGGACCCACCACCCCTCAACCAGCTTTCCTCCTCCGCTCAGTATATTATCCAGCACTTCACCGCCGCCACCGGCTGCCGGAAGCTGGAGGGTACGGTGAAGAATGTGTTTGCCACCGGGAAGGTGGAAATGTGGGCAGTTGATGAGGTCGGAAACACCGGAGTCTCCGAGAGAGGCTGCTTTGTCATATGGCAGATGCTCCCCGACAAGTGGCAGATTGAGCTTGCTGTCGCCGGTCACAAGGTTGTCGCCGGTAGTGACGGCGCCGTCGCCTGGCGCCACACCCCTTGGCTCGGGACGCATGCCGCCAAAGGTGGCATCCGCCCTCTTCGACGCGCTGTTCAGGCAAGTTCAATTATTAGATAATCCAAGAACATCATTATCTTTATAACTAATCTCAACATGACATGTATTCAAGTGTTATTAATTTTGTAAAAAACTTGATTATGTGTCACGTAGGCATTAGTCAGGATGAGATCTAATAATTTTTTCATCATCTCCTACTTTAAGAATTTCTAATTATTATCGTTTCCTTGATTTGTTTGTGTAGTTATTTGTTAATGATGTTGTTGCTAGGTAGAAGTACTATAGTATTTTGTTTGGGGTAAGAAAGGTTTGTTTGATATTTAATTCCAATATTTATGTTGGTCGTGTTTATCGGATCCAAGTTCCAAATTATTGAGATGGTATTTTAATTATGTGTGATGACCCTTGAGCGAGACTTAACTATGAATTGTTTTAACTTCTTTTGTTAAATAATAATATGAGGAATGAGCCACTTTAGGAATGAGGAATGGCGGCAAGGGAACTGAGAAGGGGGTCAGTGAAATGAAATCTCTGAATGGTGTAACTGATGTAGACTCCGAATTAAATGTCTTTGAATTTTGTTTTTAAAATTCATCAATGCTGGTTGATGAGGGTTTTGGTTCATTTTAATTAATACCCGAACCTTTTTCTTCCCCACATTACCGGCCAATATAATGGATCTTTGTTTTCCACCTAAATTCTCTTCATTTGTTGGATCTAACCACATTCTCCTGTTTCCTTTTCTTATTTATGGAGGGGTCGATGATCACGTGTTACTATTTTGGCATGACCTACTTCTTCAAGATTCTTTCATAAAAATAAAATAAAGCTCATGATAACTAAGATCTTATTGTTTTAAATTCACAAAATCAATCTTGGCACTCTCAACCAAAACAATTCAAAACTAATTCTGTCATGATCAATTTTATCCAACTCCAAATCAATTTGCATTGATATAAGACTATAAGAGAGTTGAATTTAATGTTTCTCTGAAATGTCAAACTTTTTTTTTTTTTGTGGAAAAGTTGGCTTTGGGCCATAGGGTACCCTCTGTATGAAGAACTACGAAATATATAGTATTAGTATAGTGATTTGACTTGATCAGCATCTAATTCTAAGGTGGTGCCACACTGCCAGTGATGTTTGCCACTGCGCAGCATGAGTAGTGATGTGAGTGGTTGTGTAATTGTCACACCCTTAAACGACAAATTTCCTTGTACGTGTTGTAGGGACTGGACCCTTTGGCAGTGTCTGCAGTATTCTCTGCTGCGCAATATATGGGAGAGAAACAAATCTCAGGCATCGATTGCTTTGTTCTAAAGCTGTCACCTGATCAGAAGGACCTCGTTGACCGAAGTGACAACACTGCTGAAATGATCAAGCACGTTGCATTTGGCTACTTCAGCCAGAGAAACGGGCTTCTCGTGCACCTAGAGGACTCTTACCTTACTAGAATCCAATCCCCTGGGACACACCCCACGTATTGGGAGACCACAATGTCAACGAAAATTGAGGATTACAAAATGGTGGATGGTGTGATGATTGCACATGCTGGCCATTCAACCGTGATCATCACAAGGTTTGGAGACAATCTTAAAACAGGACCTGCCATCACACGGTTGGAAGAATCATGGACCATTGATGATGTTGCGTTCAATGTTCAAGGCCTTTCCATGGACTGCTTCATACCCCCTACGGAACTCCACAAGGATTACCCACAAGAAGATCTAGATTGGAGATCACCCTTGCATAGATGATCATCATGAATTCATGATGATCCCATCCCAAACCTTGGTTGGAAGAGTTTTGTGTATTTTTGCCAAATAACTCTTGTTATTCATAATGCTAACTGTTATTACTTAACATATATGTGTAGATTGGTTTGTTGTGTATTACTGATTTTGAGCATATATAATTAACACATTTCAACTATTAATTGCTGTGTCTATGCCATGTGATTCCGGGCATAATATAGATATGTCTGTCAGATATTATTAATTTTCTCTATGGAATTTTACTTTTTTTGGTTCCTTGTATTAAACAAGCCTGGATTTGTGTCCAGTTTGTTGGGTACCTTTTGGCTGCTTTTAACTATGTATAAACTATAAAGAAATGTAAAACTTACGTTCTTTCGCTGGTTGATTATATGATATGTACAATGGGCATGACCTTTTTCCTTTTCACAATTTAATTTGAAAGGTATTATTTTTAAGTAGCTAAAATTTCAAACGCTTGTAGAAAAATGTTATACTACTTTTTATTTGCCTTCCAAAAATATTACTACTTGTTATTTATGTAGTCGGCGTGTTATTTCTAGTTTGCCTCCACGTTCATGCCAATTTACCAGTCTAATATGTGTCATTAAGCTGAACAGATGTTTGAAACTTCTCAACTGAAAACAAGCACGCCCTAAATATATTTGCTCTGTGTATTTTGCAGAGCCTTCAACATCTCAGAGAGAACAAAAAGAAACAGGCATGGCGTATAAACAAACAGAATTGTTTGCGAGTGCAAAACAGGTCGATGCAACAATTAATTGTGTCCGTAAAATATAATTTGAGATCGAATTTATAGAAGGTAAAAGATTGGCTTTTATTCTATAGAAACGTGGATTTTTTTTAAAGAAAAGTCAACAACAAATATCAATGCACAGCACAGCACATAAATTAAAATAGTTTTTTTTTTTTAACAAAAAATTAGAAAATTTATATGGCGAGGTTGATTTTCAATTGCGGCACATTTTGCTTTCACTGATTGAGTGATTGTCGCGTTATGGTGTTTTAGGGTGCTTCTGCTTTCAGGTTGAGAAGCCTCAAATATCATTCATTAAAAAATACCCAGCAACATTTAAAATATCAATGATACAAGACTCATAAATTAAAATAAGCTTTCATTATATTTTTTTTCAACACATCATTCATTGTAAATGCCCTGTAACATTTACAAAAAAGAAAACGCTAAAGAGAGAGAAAATTACTGCAGTGCTCGATACTTGCATTAGAACGTCGTTAACTGCAATACAAATGCAAACTTAGTGTATGAAGCCCACGAGTCATTACTCTATATATGGACCCTTGTGTTGAAGCCCTCGAATCATTACTGGGTAAATGGACACTTGTGTCATGAAGCCCACTAGGCATAATGGGTGCATGGGTATTTGGTAGGGCCGTGCTGTTGGCATCCTCCAATTTACTATTTAAACCTCAAAAAAATCCAAGCAGCTTCAGTTAGCTTAGCTGCCGGCATTGTTTAGAGAGAAATAATGTTGGCTTAAGAGCGTAAAGATTAAGATGAACTAACAGTTATCCCTAAGTCCATGTTACTTATATGGAAACAACGGTACCTTAAGAGACTAGAGATTAAGATGATCTTCAAAGAACAAATAATAATAATATATTCTCAAACAGGACTTAAAACTTCCTTATTTACATTAAAGTAGTATTTTATATATATAAAAAAAGATTGAATTGAGATAAAAGTTTTAAATTAATTAAATATAATACAAAAGTGTAAAGTCCACTTCATTTTCTTGTTTATTTTACTCTTTTTTTCACCTCTGTTAAATGGATGGTAATAAGTGCGTGTTTTTGTTTGGCAGCTTCTATACAAAAGCAGTGGGATTAGCAGAAGTTCCTATCATTATAAATGTACTTCGATATTATGTATAGGATTCACGAAATGAAAAGAAAATTAAGCATAGCATAATTTTGACTTGAGCACCTGGTTTGATGCCAGTTGACTGATGACCAGTTTGGAAGGACGCCACTTGGACTCGGAGTCCTTTAGTTGTTCCACAATCCACACCATTGATTTTCAACACCAAATAGTATTCTGCATCAATTACTTATGATTTATATTTATCTTACACTTCCACAATAAACATATCTACATATCTATTTGCTAAATTTAAAGGACGTAAAATAAAGAAAGAAATTGTCTTTAGTTTTTTCTGCATAACTTTTGGTAGTAAAGTACATCTTTTTCCTAACTATTATTTTTTTTTGTTTTCGTAACATTTTTTAAAGTCTTTACAATATCTTAATACTTATAAGAAATTCATACAAAATTTTACTTCAATACTAAAAAATCATAATAAACTTCAAAATTTCACACATTTATATTTTTTTATTATAACTTAATTGTTGTTTGAATAAAATATTTAATTCAATTTTTATGTATACAAATAATAAATATGAATATTTTTTTGAAAAATAAAATTATTATTTTCAATCCATCAACTACCATCATTAGAAACAAAAAACATCACCCAACATCAAACCTTCTTTCCCATTCCCCAACGTTCCAACTTTATTTTTCTTTCAAAAACAAAAAAATTACCCATTATCATAAAAAAATCTCCACATCTTCCATTCCTTCTTCTTCCTTTTCCATTTTCTCCACCATCGTCATTTTTTATTTCTTTGACTTCTTCTTTGTTTCACAACCACCCTTTGCCACCGCCCCTTGAGCCACCAACATCGCTCCCTCATGTAACCACGGTCGCCCCTCGAGCCATCGACTCCTCCAACCATCGCCACTCCTTGCATATGCAGCCAACCGTGCCACTCCTCACGATTGCAACCACTGTCTCGATTTCTTTGTCTCTTCACCGCATCGGTCCTCTCGACTACAGCCACCAATGCCACTCATAGAGTCACTGCTTCCAGCCATCATTGCGTCTTCATCGCGCCACCTTCGCTGGCCTCGGAAGCCGACGAGGTCGTCAATGTTGTTAGAGATCTGGTTTTCTCCTTTCCTCGTTTACTGAAGATCTCTTCAATTTGGTTCATGGAGACCCTTTTCCCCCTTTGCTGTATTGTTCCGAATCTGGATTTGAATGAGACTTTTTTGTTCAAGTTATATGAATTTTGGGATTTATTGTGGTTGTTCTTTGTTCATTTGAGTTTCTGTTCATTGTTCTTATCTTGGGACAATTATTTTTCCTTTGATTTGTACATGTATTGAACCTGTTAGATTGAAATTTTTTTTTTAATGCTAAGATATTGTTTATCTTGAGCTCAAGATTTAGTTTTTATTAGATCTCTCAATAAAAGAATTTTAGATATCTTCAGCATAGAGAATGAGTTCTTGTACAAGAATCCTAAAGATTTATATATTGTTTAATTTTTTTTACTCTCTCTCTAACAGTAAAATGCGGGACCAACAGAAGGAGATGAAGAAGAAGAAAACAAAATAAACATGAGATGAAGGGGAAGGAGGTGGGTCACGATGGAGAGGAAGAAGGTCGCAGCGGAGGAAGAAGAAAGAAAGAATAAGCAAAGTATGAGATGAGGAGAGAGGGAGGAGAAAATAAAACAAAAGCCATAATAAGCATGGTATTAGATGAGGAGAGGGAGGAGAAAAAGACAAAAACCAACTAGGGAAAGGAAAGGGAAAGGAGGAAAAAAAAAAGCCAACCATGAAATTTGATTTTTCTTTGAAATTAATGTGTTGTATTTTTTTTATTATTAAATTTATGTATTTTTCATTTGTTTAACATTTAGTGATAAATAAAAATTAAATTTATGTTCATTTTTCTATTTTTTAATATATTTTTTTCATGTTTTATTAATTTTAATTACTTAATTATATTTAATTTATTAAATATTTAAAAGTGGGGTTCATGTGAGACCTACTAAAAATTATCTAAGATCCCAAAATGAGATCTATCATTAAAGGAAAAAATGATAGAAATCTTGATAAATCTTTAATCCTACATAATATAATAGGGTTCACCAAAAAATTATCTAAAATCTTAATTTAAGATCTATCACTAAAGATACTCTAAGAAACGAATCTAAAGAATAAAGAAACACACCTGAGAAGAGAATTTGCTACAATGACAAAAAAAAAAATTAAGAAATGATTTCTTCACACTAATCGATTAGATTTGTTATTGATTGATTTCTGAATTCAATATACAATATCTTGTTTTTATTATAAGTAAATAATCTATATTTTCCTTAGAAGTAAATAGTCTAACAAATAATAAGTCAACACTAAGTTTTTCTTAAGGTAAGTAAAATTGATATTATAATGAAAGAAGCTATATAAAAAAGTAGTTTTCAACTAAATAAATATAAGATTGTTACCTTTTTATATCACACTTTTTTTCCATAAAAAAAAAGAACATGAGTTGGAGAAGTATATATATTTTTAGATAATAAAAAATCGGACCACCTAAATCTAGATGTACCATAAAATCAAATAAAATTAATCATAAGAAAAATGTACCATAAAATCATTTATTGAACCACGAAAATCTGTCATTTAAAACTTTTGATTAGCTATATTCATTCATAACCAAAAGTCAACTCAAAATTTTGTTTGTTTGTCCATATCAATCTAGAATATTATATTTAGTGAATTACATTTTTATGTGTATATATATATATATATATATATATATATATATATATTTTACTGAAAATTTTCAATATTAAAGAGGACCCGAACTTTATATTGATTGAATTTTGGGCCGCATAAAAATAAATACGAGGAAACAACGACGTATTGCACTGTCCCTATCCCTGAGTATGTCAATTAGTTGTAACTGCATTTATTGCATCCCTTTTTCTTTTTTATGCTAACCATAAACCAACTAAACGTATTGAATGTACGGTGTCAATTCATTATCAAATCGAACAAAATCATCAATTGATTTTAATTTCTTTCTCTTTTATAGATTATTATTACCTTGGAAATTTTCAACTACAAAACCATTGTACTCAAACTTCTTAAAAAGGAAAATTAATTGTTTTTTTTAATTTTTTCGAGATGTAACTCATACTAACAACTTTGGAAGAAGACCATTAAAAATTAAAGCCCCCAATATATATATATATATATATATATATCACAAAATTAGATCTAATATGAATTATTATTTTCTTTATAGATACGGGTTCAATTTTTCTTAATATCAGTTAAAAAGAAAAAGTTAAAATCTCGCTGGGTGGACATTGAACAAATTTTCTCAGAAATATCCTATAATATGTAAAATAAAAGTTGCAAGATTTAAAGAAACACTGCACTTCAACAAGAAAAAGTTTTTTACATATTCACAGTAATTTGCTTTACACATTTGTACCTATAAGTGAACCAATATCACATGAGGGGAAAATGGACCTCGTATTTTGCAGAAGAACATGGCATATTTTAATTATAAAAAAACACTTACATAGTTACATTAAATTAAGCCAAGATGATATCTGTTTTATTTTACTTATGGTAATAGCAAATAAATTAACTAAAGCATCCTTGTCCCTCAGAATTTCCACGATAAAAAAATGAAGAAAGAAGATTTTTCACCATTGACCCACTACGAGTTGAAATTTCAAGCTTCTCCTTCCGCTCTCCGCCAGCCAAACTCCACCGAATCCGTGGACCGTTAAAATTCATGGCTTAGAAAAAATCTTCCTTGTTTCTTCTTATTGAAAGCAAAATAAACTCGATTCTCTTGATCAAGACTTAAGTCTCCTTTTGAGTATTGTGTATATATATATATATATATATATATATATATATATATATATAAAGGATTAAAGAAGATTTATTTATTAAAAATGGTTAATTAGGAGATTCTGACAAAAATAATCATCAATAAAATTAATAAATATTCCATAAAAATAATATAATAATCCAAAAATATAAATAAATAATCATTTTCATCTTTTATTTTATTTTCAGTGAGAGAAAGAAATAAAGTTGAATATTAAGAATACCGTTTCTTCCAAATTCCACGGTCCAATACAAATTTTGATTCAGCCATTTTTGTTCCAGCGAGTCTCCTTTCTTGTTTCTTCGGTTCGTCTCTTCTTCTCTTTTCCCCCAAAACACAAGAGAGAGAAGAAAGACGAATGGAGGGTGAGGGTGCAGCAGTGTGGCAAGGTGCGGTTTTAGGTGGAATAATCTTCTGGCTTGTTTCTGCTTCATACCTTAACGTTACTCGCAAACTTAGGTCTTTCTTACAACCTTGGGTTACTCATCACGTTGACACTCAAACCCCTATTATCCTCAAGATCCAGGTAACTCTCAATTTCCACCCAAATTGGATTCAATTGAAACAGACCCAGATTTTTATTCTCCCAAAGTTTTCTGCTTTTTATTTTGTTGGTGTGTGTGTGTTGATTTTTTCCTTCTGGGGTGCAGAGTTACGGGTTTGGGTTCCTGGATGCACTTTTCTCTGGATTGTCTTGCGTTGTTTCTGTGCCCTTTTACACTGCTTTTCTCCCTCTGCTATTCTGGGTACGTACTACTACTTGTGTTATGATGCTGGTGATGTCAGATTCAACCTACGAGGTTTTGTGACAATTTGGGTTTTGAAAAAGTCAAATTTGCTTGCTGTGTAGAGTGGTTATGGCAAATTGGCGAGGCAGATGACGTTGTTGATGGCGTTTTGTGATTATCTTGGGAACTGCACAAAGGTGTGTGTGTGTGTGTGTGTGTGTGTGTGTGTTGTTCACTTTCATTTAATGATTTAATGATTTAATTCAACTTTGGATTCGGCCATTATTTGATGTGCCTGTGATCACTGCTTTTTACTGCATGGTACTATATTAAATGCTTGTTGTGTTTGTCAATTTAACAGGATGTGGTTTCAGCTCCAAGACCTGCTTCTCCACCTGTCAAGAGAGTAACTGCCACAAAAGATGAAGAGGATAATGCGTTAGAATATGGATTGCCTTCTTCTCACACACTTAACACAGTTTGCTTATCTGGGTATTTATTATTCTTTGTTTTTATTTGCTTTTTATTTCTAAGTCATCCTACTTAGTTTAGGACTAGTTTAGCTGGCATGGTAGCGGAAAGGGATTATGAGGCATGTCTCTTTAGAGGGAGTGAGTTTTTGTGTCATGTCATAAAGGTTCATATTGTGTGGTGAGATGGCTGTTGAGATTTTATGTTAGATACGTAAACTAACTGATCTGGTGGCATGCCTTATAAGTCAAGTAATATGGTTACATACACTTAATCTTCTTCCTATCTATTTTTCTGGTTCAAGGAAGGAGAAACAAAATTAACTGAATGAGTAAAAACATGGAAATACATTTGCAATCATATATTTTATCTATCTTCTGTCAGTTTAACTTGATTAGAAGGGTGCCGATAAAAAAAAAAAAACTTGATTAGAAGGGTCTTTTTTTATAAAGTCAGATTATCTTTTGAGAAAGATTAAACAATTGCTTTCAATTCTTTGTGTTTGTCATTAATGGATGTTTTTCCTTCGAATGGGTGTTTATCAGCTACCTTTTACACTATGTCCTGACTCATACTCAAATTCAAGGTGCCTATGTTACTTATCTTGGAGTTTCTCTTGCCTGCGTGCTGGTGTTTCTCATTGGATTGGGTAGGTCTCCTATCACGTTTGCTTTATTAGCAGCTTCCTATTGTTGGCCTATTTCACTGCAAAACAATGATTTTTTTTTTTTTTTTTGTTGCAGGAAGAATTTATCTTGGCATGCATAGTGTGGTTGATGTTCTTGCTGGCCTTCTTATTGGACTCATTGTCCTGGCATTTTGGCTTACGGTTGATGAATACATAGACAGTTTTGTGATCTCCGGACAAAATGGTATTCTTCAATTTATAAATTCTGCCCCAGATAGCTTTGTTATTTATAGTAACCACAGCACATGCTGATGCTCAGATTGTAGGAACTGGATTGTTTTTTAGATTAACATATTAGAAAAACTATATTCTCAAGGTTTTAAGGGTTTTTTCCCCTTATTTATTTAGCATCTTTGTTTATATAATGATTAAAACTACTTATTGTAGAAGTTTCTCTCTCCCCCCTCTTTAATTTCAGTAATCTTGACAAGCTATCTTTGTATTCTATCTCATAATCTGTTTTTGCTTTAGTTACGTCCTTTTGGGCTGCCTTGAGCTTCCTCTTGCTTTTTGCTTATCCAACACCTGAACTTCCAACTCCAAGCTTTGAGTATCACACTGCTTTCGATGGTGTTGCATTGGGAATTGTAAGCTGTTTCTCACTCTTTAACATCATTTATAATTGTTTCATTTTTTTTTTTTTCATTTCTTTCATTATGGATAAATATACCCAAGATTAATAATTTCTTCTTGGTATAAGGTTTAGACATATTGAGTGAAAACAGGATTTTGGAATATAACACTCAATTAGAGTCGTAGACCTAAGATGTCCTTGGCTGTTTTAGTTATTTGTAATTGACCAGCTCTAGACAACTTTTAATATTGGCAGCACCAGATTAGAATTTAAAATCTGAATGCTATTGGGGCTATATATCTGATTGGGCTTGAATGTTGACTTCACTGAGTTGGATTTGTATGCACTTTAACAAGCTTAAAACTAGCATTCTTGCCCTTGTTGCATATAGTAGTAGTGTTTAGGTGAATATGCTTTATATAAATTTATGCAGAGTAGCTGTAGAATAGAGTCAATTGCAGTTTTTGATATGCCAAGGGAAAAACGTCAAACTGATAGAAATTCAGAATTTTGAGTTCAAATGCTGAGTAAGCCCTCAAGCTCAAGTTGATCAGGTTCTTGACCATGATCCTATTGGGCACAAGACTTAGCTAGTTTATTCAAGGAGAAGGAAGGACAGTCAGGTAGCAACCCTTTACTGGTGTTGGCAAGTGGTTAGTCTGAGTCAACAGTTAGGCGTTCTACTAGTTTTTAGGGAGTGAAAGGGGACCAGAATGGGAAGGAGAGAATTGAGGTGTTTGGGCAGAGAGCTATCTCTTGGAGCTTCAGCTCTGGGGCTGGTGTGAGTTTTTCGTTCTTCCTGTAAGAGCTTTGAGTTCCTCTTTCAGTTGAATAAAACTCATTTCTAGAAGTATTCTTCTGGGTTTCCTATCACAGGCAGTGTTTGAAATGTAGCTGTATGCTGCAGTTGTAATAGACCTATTTGGAGATGTTAGAATCAAGTACTCCCCTAGGATTTGTTTTGGTAGTCCTCCGATACTAACTGAGCATGCCAGGAAGGGCCAGAGAAGAGCTGTTCTATGTTTTGATTGATTAAATTACTACTACTTTTACATTTATTTATATTATTCTATTAGAAATTTTTTCAAGGTGCAAAAAACTACAGTAAAGAATGTTAAGAGACTTAGAGTAATGCATTTGTGTGAAAAGATATACTAGTTGTCAAGCCCCTACGTTGAGTGTCAATGTGTCATGCAGAATGAAATTAAATAGACATTTCTCTCTTTTACAAATTACTAATTAGAATACTATCTTTCTCTCACATTTTGACATGTATGTTTATTCAGAGTTCAAATTCTTCTTTCCTTGTTATTCCTACGGACATAATATGAAATGGAGGGAACATTTGTGAACACAAATTCAGGTGGTGCCTGCCCCAATCCAGAATTAGGCAGGCTTTCACCACCCCAGATATTTAAGCATAGTCAAATTACATTGTTGTTGAAGACAAGGAAGAATTCAATATTTTAATTTTGCATGTCCCAAACGTTGTTTTTTGTACTTCTATATTGATATTAATATTAATTCAATGCTCTTGTCTCCAGGTCTCTGGTGTTCAACAAACATACCATCAATTTCACCATGCCAACGTTCCTCGTTTGTTCTCGTCAGAGCTGAGTATACCTGTGTTTCTAGGAAGGATGCTATTGGGCATACCTACAATTCTAATTGTGAAATTCTGCAGTAAGGCTCTCGCAAAATGGACCATTCCTGTGGTAGCGAACACCTTGGGCATCCCAATAAAATCAACTGGCTATATACCTACATTGAATGGACCTGTGACGGGGAAAAAGTCTGATAAGCTTAAACAAGGTTACCTGCAAAAGCTCCTTTCCCAGCACAAGGCATTCGATGTTGATACCGGAATTAGATTTGTTCAGTATGCAGGGCTTGCGTGGTCTGTAGTTGACCTAGTGCCATCTCTTTTTTCATACACGAGCTTGTGATGATATGCTCAAATTTTTTGAAAATTTTGTACAGCCGGAGATAATCCGCTATCGGTCATATCCAGTCAAAATTATACATCAGAACATGTAAGTGTAGATCATTTTTACACGCCATAAAATTTTAACGTGAGAATCCCTTGTAAACCCATAAAATGTTTCCGCAATCTTTGCGAATCACAAATATAAAGATTATGTTCACGCATTAATTCGCCTTAAGATTAATTTTCTGCAACATTTCATGCCTGTGTCGTAGCAACTAGAGATAGGCCTTATTTCACGTCAATTTTGCAATTTTGTACTCTATCTTTCCAATAACGTTTTCTGATGCAACTAGTGATAGAAACCAGATAGCGAGCAATTACAGTTTTATTTCACTTTTTGACGAGTTGGGTTATAAACATGTAATATACCCGCAACATATCCAGCTATATATGCAATTATTCAGTTTTAATTTATATAATAGACGAAAGACATCCTACCAAGAGAGAAAAATAATTAACTTGAATAGGAGGCCAGGAATCATATGTTAACAATTTTCGTTGTCAACAAAAGAATGGAAAGAGTAAAAAAAAAAAAAGCCTAAAAAGATAAAAAAATAAAATAACAGGTAATGATAAATGGAGGCTAACTTTAGATACGCGTTAATGATAAGATGAACATAATTTGTAAGAACAAAACTGAATCCTATTATCATGCAACTTTAACTGAAAATGATAGAATATGACAAAAACATCCACGAGACAAAAAATTCCAGTCATATATAGCTTGTAAAGCCATAAAAGGGAGTTACTGAACATAAGAGACGAAAAAAAAAAAAAAAAGACGAAAAAAAAAAAAATATCCACATTTTGCTGGGACAAATGTATTTGATATCATCTTGGCGACTTCTCCAGACAAGGTGTCCAGCAATTCCTCATAGTGTAACAGATCAGTGGAATTTTACCTGCCTATTATACATCAAAGCAGTCTTTGGACAACCCCAAAAGCACGGAACATGTTTATCCATGGATTTAAATGTTTACAGCAATCTCGTGATGAGGATGCGCAACTACCTGAAATTAGTGCAGTAGAGGTAACCAGGATATACCAGTATAACATTCAACAGCTACATTATAAGAAGTAATCAGGCGTTCTACGAGTGACATCAGGTTCTCCTCTCCTAGGAGCAGGTTCAAACTGCAAGAAATATTTCAAACTTATTCAGAGATAATCCAGGGGTCAAGACTAAAGTTAACATAATTTCACCAAGTAAATTGTATTTTGAATGACAGAAAAAGACCTGGATAAATGTGTGGCCCTTGCAATCATCAACCTCCAATATGGAAGCCATGTTCCCACATCGGTAACAGTAGTTAGGTGCACTAAAAATGGTAACCACCTTTTGTTCCTGTTTCAACAAAAACAATGCACAAATCTAAAATTTTACACCTATAATTCTAAAGAGAGCAAATGAAAGAGAATCCATAACAATTACATGAGCCCAGTTAAATCCATCCATAACAAGCTGATGAGCTCTAGCAATCAACTTAAGGCTGTTTGTGTGATTGAATTGTTCAGATATATCCTGAAAGAAATAATGTCAACTGGAATCAAAAATCAAAATAATAATACAAAAACGGTAATAGATCTCTCAATGCATCAAAATAACATTCAATAATGTAGAGTCAAGAAATTAAAGCTATGTTTACCTGGCCAAAAGTATATCCAGCACCACGAGGAGAAATTCCCCAGCCACATCTGTCATCTGGGTCAGACCACAATAGATCACACATGGGGCCTTCATGAGGAACCTCTTGAACACGATCAAAGTTCCTTATGTTATCAAGGGTCTCAATGGAAGGTGACAGTCCACCATGCAAACAGAATATTTCTGATTCAACCTGGAATGGACTATATTAAATTAGTAGCTGAATGATCAAAAGCATCTAAATAAAATTTTAACCAACAATTTCTAAGTTATCTTTATCATGCGCTCTAAAACATGTTAGATTGACTGTTGAACAACTTTCAAGTTTATTATCTTAATTGAACTAGTCACAAAAGACAAAAACTAGACAAGTCTATTGAGTGAAATTACAAGACAATCATGTCTAGTTTTGAAAATAACAAAAATCTTTTAAAAGAAAATGCTTGAAAACTTCCATATCTAGACATGTATTAGTTAAAACTTACCCCTTTATATATTAGTCACAGTCAACTCCCTTGAAAGTTGATACATTTTATTTTCTCAATTTAACACACAAATTTAGGCTAGTTTATCTTCCGTGAAATGGATACACCTCAGATAAGTCGTAAGACATAGTAATATAAAGAGGGATAGCATAGTTTTGATTTTAACTTTTAGAGGAAACAGTCACATGTCATGTTTAAAGATAAGTCACACGTAAAAGAAATGGACACCAAAGTTCTGAGCCTTAAAAAAAGGAAATACGGAACTCCAAATGATATTGCAAAATGAGAATGTAATGTAATCCAAAAATTCCCCCCAAATTCTAGTTTTCAATTTACATAATAACTGACGTGTGAATGAGATATGCTTCAAATCACAAACAAAACACAAAACTAAACAGGGAAAAGATACTAACCAATGCAGTCAATGGAAAAAAATCAAAAAGGTCTGTAAAGGTCTTCCAAACATTAGCATTACCATACCTGCAAATTAATAATAAACAAGAAATCATATTAAAAGCTAGAAGCCAAATATCCTTATTTTGTTCTCTCACTTTCACTTTAGATCAAAATTTCCACATTTAATAGAATATATTGAATTATATTCTTTATTTTTTGGGACAAAAGCAGGGCAGAATTACTTATTCATTACCTATGTTATGTTAACAAGAACATAGGACACCGTACATCAGCATAGTATTTTATATCATACAACTACTATTACATCACTAGTACTAATACAGCCAGACATCATGCTGCCACATCCATTAATATCAAAAACTGAAGATCTCTCTAACAGTAAAACTAAAAATCACAAAGCAAAAAGTTACATAACACCAAATCAACATCAAAATTCAGATGCTCATCCCAGAACTCCAGTTCAGTAAATTAAAGTAACAAGAAACTATGTTGGAATTCCAAAAGAGCATATTGCAGGGGATAGGATAAATAAATAAATTTCTGTCAGCTTCTATAAAAGGAAATTTTAGTGACTCCAACATGGCAATATTAATAAAAAATTGAACATCCGTATTTAACAAAATGAACTTCAATTGAAACAACAAAAACATCCTACACAGACAGATCTATCTCTAGATAGAAACATCTCATGTTTTTTACTTTTGCTCCATAGAACCTATAAATTCTTCCCTTTTGCTCCATAGAACCAATGAATGAAGGTGTTGAAAACTCACTTTCTAAGGCATTCATCATAAAATCCATATACTTGAGTAATCTGCATTAAAAGATGATAAAAGAACAATTAGCTCAACAGATAAAAAAACATCAACCACCCATACAAGTCTTCAAATCACAGCCATAAATGTTTAGAAACAACAATTTATCATACAAATACAAAGTCTCCAAGACTAGCTAATTTATGTGCCATTCACAAATAACTACAGTTCAGAAAGTAATTTATAGTTTTGAAAGAGTTAAAACACAAACCTGACGGCTTTCATGGTTTCCTCTAAGAATAGTAATTCGCTGAGGATATCGAACTTTCAGTGCCACGAGGAGCTGGATAGAATAATTAATTAGTATGACTAACATACACTGTCAATAAAGTAAAAATTGTATGGCAGTATGACTTCTTTTAAACCACCACAATGCCTAAAATTGTATGTGAAACTACCCCTATCTATTTTTTGCGAATTGAAAAGTTGATGCTGAAAAACTAATCTTAAAAAATGATTGTAAGATAATGCAAACTTCTATATAATTTTGAAGCATATGCAATTCACCTTCCATCTGTGAGCCTTCTAAATATTGACATATTGAAAAACATTTGCTATATAATTGAATTCCCTTATTCACCTTTGCAGCACATTCTAAACCCTGAACTATCTACCACTTGGGTGTAGTCCCATTTTCTATTTTCATCCTAACAGCAAGAGACGACTTAAACAAAGCTCACAGCTCATTCAAACTTCATGAACTACTGCTTGAGAGCAATTTCCTACCTGATAGGTGGTCACATCCTAATGCATGAATAACACAGAAACGTACCCAGAGGTTTGAGGCAGAGAGAGAACAACACATTTTTAAAAAAAAAACATCCGAAAAGAAAAGTAAATAAGTTTATCTTGGTTGTAGTTGTACTAACTGATACAGTTTCAACTGAATAATATCCCCGGTCCACATAATCACCCATAAACAAGTAGTTAGTATCTGGACACTGCAAACAAAACAGGTATATTTAGAATCCATACCTAAATACTCGGCAAAACATATTATCCAGAAGCTGACAAAATATTTCACGTAATACATTTTCAGAAAATAAAATGTTAACAAACTTTAACAAAATATTAGTTAGGGTCACAGTGGAGTCAATGAGTAGTTCCTGAATTTGACAATTTACTCCTCAATACCTCTGATGCACTTCAATCTCCGAAAGCTTTTTCTTTGACAGGTCTCAATTAGTTTAGTTAAGACATTCCCCGGCTGAAACAGAAAATTGAAAACAAAAAGAAATCCATAGTCAGAAATTATACCTTCCCTCCAATTCGAAACAGTTCAGCAAGATCATGAAACTGCCCATGAATATCGCCACAAATTGTCACAGGGCTTTTAACAGGCTGTGGTACAGGAGAGAAACCCCCACGAAAAAATTAGACAAGAAACTAGCAATTAACAGACGCACTGAAATACATTGATATTAATTGATAGAGACCAACAGATGCAAAAGCAAATTAGGTATTTCATGAAAGAAAGATTGAAAAAATTAGATCCTCCTCCAGAAAACAGGCATTAAAATTTAAAAGCAATGGCATTAGATGAATGAATCAATGAACCCAAATACAGGATGAAAATGATAAAGTTCAATAGCTCATTTCTGACTTAAAAAATTATTCATGCAAAGCAAGCAGCAGATGGAACAACAGTCATGCAAGTAATATCAGTGTTTAAGAAATAGAAAACAACATCAATAAAAATGAAGGCATAAGTTAAAAGACTGGAAGAAAGGGTTGCACCTGAACATTACTTTCATCAGTTAAAATCTCCTTAGCCTTCTCACATAAACCTCTGACCTACAGGCATAGCAAAAAACACGATCATGAGATTATTTTTTGCATATTTATTTTTGACAAGGAGTCAATGATATTTGAGATATCTCCCCAGAAAAGGACATGACTACTTAAAACAAACAATACAAAGACAATAGACATAAAATGAAATGATGGCAAAACCTTTCCTAAAAGCGATGAAATCCAGACATTTTTTCCATCTTAGTACTAAAAAATAAATAAAACTAAGCGAAAGAAGATCCTTTGCAAGGAAAGACAAATGAAGCAATAATATTGCTGCAATAACAGGTGACAAACTAGGTGAGACCACTAATGTGTACCCCTACAGTGTATGTCAAGCACCAGCATCTGTTTCTTTTAATCTAATCAATCTTTAACCATAATCGCAGTGTTAAGTGTCAAGTTACAAGCTCTAAACAAAAGTCATAGTAAGCAAAGACCCACTAACATACCAACAAAACTATGACTCTATAGAAAACTCTCGCCAACATGCTACTACATTCAAAACTCAGGTGCTGAAGTGCTTTTTGGTGTTGTTCTCTAATCAGAACAGAAATTTCACTTTGTTAACCTATGCTGACCTATAATGCAAACCTTTATCACATAGATTACCAAGGTGAAAACTCCAATTTAATAAGAGAACAGCAACAAATACACCTATGGAACTGCATCTAAGTTTTATCCTTCAAGAAAAGACCTCATGCTATCTTAGTGCACTAGCAAAACGGTTTGAGAAAATTCCGATTTCCAGCGTTGGACAGTTTCAAATACAGAAAACCTACGTTTTTAAAACATCAAGCTTCCAAACACCTAACATAACATCTCTGTAACCTCCAAGAGGACATTGAGACAATCTCCACCAACGAAACTCGCTAATACCATACCAGAATACCTAAAAGCAGATACCACATCCGAAAATCATTTTTCAGTGAACAAACACTATTAATTTCCTCCCAATCGCTCCACATCAGGTCAAAACGCAACGAATAATCGCATCAGAGTCGCCATTTCGCGAAATCAGCACACGTACTGTCAAAAAACTCCTATTCGCCGCGAAAAAGGCAACAACTATACAAATCGAGGATAATTGGACACGTGTGCGGTGTTTTGGTGGGGAAAAGAAGCAGATCGAAGGAAATGGAAAGGAACCTGTTGCTCGGAGAGTGGCTTGCACTGCATGAGCTGGGAGATCTGATCGTCGAGATCGTGAGAGAACTCGGAGAGCATGGAATTGGCGCCCATCGCGGTGGTGGTGGATGAGGAGAGCGACGGATCTCCGGCGCCGTTGCAGTGAGGAACGAAGGAAAAGGAGGTCCAAAATGGAGAGAGCGTGAAATAACAAGCAAAATGCTTGATTTGCACGGAGTCCAACAATCCCCTTTTTTCCTTTTTCTTTTTCAGATTTTTTTTCTTGTGGAGGGAAAAGACTTCACTCCCGCCAATCACACCCGGCCACGTAGTGTTTTTCTACTTAAAATGAGGGGTAGGAGTGAAATTAAATTCTAACATTAAATTATATTTGAGTTAAAAAAAATTAGTTTAAGGCCGTTTGATTTCCTAAAAATTATTTTGTAAATAATATAACCTCTGATCTTTGGCTAAAAATAAAATCTAAGTGATTTTTATTTTGTCAAACATTATAGGAAAAGTAAAAATATGGACTTTTTTAAAAGAGAATTCAAACTTATTTTCAAAATAAATTACAAATAAATATATTTTTAAAGTTGTCTATTATATAAGAAGGAAGATGGTTGAAGTTAATACTAACAATATATGTATTAGGGGTGTAAATTAATATTAAAAGGTTTAGTTCAATTAATTAAATTATGTACGCAAGTTATTATAAACTTTCTAATGCCCATGAGTTGTAAATTAATTATGTACAACCGAAAGGTTTTACTGAGTATTTTGACTCACATACATAATGAAAACCTATTTTTGTTAGGAATATTTTGGTTGAAAAAATCCTTAAAAGGTTGGGATGAACTTGGAAAAATAGTGTGGGAATAGCAAGGACTGCACATATAGATGAGATAATCTCGATTGTCCTTTACTTCTAATATAAGACATAAAAGTTAATTAATTTTAAGAGAATAAATGTTTAAAAAATATTTTAAATTCAAAATAATATTTTGAAAATAATTTTAAAAAATAATTTTATTCAAATGATAAAATATCACCACTTTAAAATGAAAAATATATTGTTTAAACATGGAATTTGTGTTTTATTTAAAACTTACTTATATATTTTTCATTTAAAAAGTGATGATATTTTATCGTTTGAATAAAATTATTTATTTAAAAAAATTGTTTTTGGTTGAGTGTCTAAAACTTCAAAATTTTTATAGAAAATTTCTGTCATTAATCTTCATCCAAAACGTGATAATAGTATTTAAACACATCAGCTATACATGTTATACATGTGCAAAACCTGACGCGTACTACTACACCTCCATCATCCCCACTTTATCTCTCTCCATCACAAATTCTTTTTTGTCACTGATACCCATTGCTTCTCCATGGCCATCAATGGCTTTCAAGTAAGCAACAAACAACAGAGAACAAAAAATCCAATTATAAAAACTATGAAGATAATCAATTTCTTTTCAGATATGAGAAATTTGTACAAAAGCCAACAATAGAAACTTGTGATACCAGATTTAAGAAATAGATATGAGAAATTTACAATATCAAATCAGTTTAAAAAAATTGCGAGTCACTGTGACTGCGAAATCAAAAGGCACAAACGATCGAGTTTGAAGCTGGTCGTGAGACACGTACTCGAGAATCGGAGAAGTGAGAGTGCTTTGAGATGCCACAAACACGATTTGGATCTAGAGATAGCGCCACACTCTGTCGCTCATCTGAGATGATGGTCACATAGAGATATCATTTTCCAACTGGTGCCAACGGAGAAGAAGATCCTTTTGGATTCCAACAACTTAATATCGGAGTATTTCCTCATCGAACCATTGATGTAATTGTGGAGCAACTCATATGGAGAGATGAAGGGCCTCTCAGATCTGAAAGGGGGGGGGGGGGGGGGGGGATGAAGAAGGGACGGAGAGAGAAAAAACAAACCAGGGGCAAGTCTGGAAAAGGAGGGGAAAAAAAGGAATAAATATTGACCATTGGTATAAATTTACTCCATAAAAAAATCTAAAGAACACTTCATCTTATTGATACTTGACATCTCAAACTAACGGATACGTCATCACATATTGAACAGAGACTAACAACAAATATCTTCTACAAAACTTTTTAAGTTTCAGAGATCCAACGAGAAATATTATTTTTTCAAAGAACAGTTACAAAATTTGGATATATTTCATAGATTTATAATATATTTAAGCTAATTTTAAAAGAAAAATACCTTGATCAGTTCACATTTCTTTATTGACGAGTTCTAGAGTGGGGAACCAAAATTAGTGACCTTTCATGGATCACTAACTAAGAACGAATATTCGGATTTATGTTATTTACTATTTAATTTTTTTAAATAAAAACATGGACAAACAATAATATCCTTTTACTAATATATTGAAATGTCAAAGTTATCCTTTTACAAAATCCCCAAATCAATTAGGGAAATCCCTAAATGGAGCTGGAGTAAAGTTCCTAAACTAATGTAACAAACTTGAATCATATACACAATATAAACAGTTGAATCCACCAACCCATAGGACATTCCTGCACCGTTTAATAGTCCAACCAATAAGTGCTTACCTACCAAAATCTTCAAATTACAATGCTAAGCATGAAACATTTATGATCTATATGCTCTGTTTTACCTCAACCAAGGTCAATTACTTACAACATTCCTAACAACCTTCAATAAACAGTCAAATGTTCATTACCTCACTCTTCAGTCACTGAAATCATCCTCCTAGAAACCTCAACTAGTGTATACAATATCACACTAACTCATTCTTCAACTTCAAACACCCAACCAAAAAGTATCTTTTACCATCAGCGCCACCAAACAACACGTTGTCAAGGCCACGCACACAACAAAACAATCATCCACACACGCCCATTCATACTCAATCCATCGAACACAACACTTCACCTAATAAGTACAAACATAACTTGCCAATCACAAACCTCCAAGAGAACGACGATCTTGCTACAAACGGTGCAAACCACGACCTCGCTCAACATCACAAGAACCACGATCTCTCCCAAGACGACAAAAAGCATGAACCCACTGGACCCAATCGACACATCCAAAAATGACCTACATGAAATTGACCTCGAAGACCAGCAATGCACTGTTTTGCAACTATAATCGTGCTCCACCATTTAGGAATCAAGCTCAAGCTCCATTTAAGGATTTCAATTACTGATTTGGGAATTTTAGAAAAGGGCAACTTTCTCAATTGAGCATATTAATAAAAGGGTATTCTAACCACTCCATATTTTTTGTTAAAAAAATAAATAACATAAAAATTTAGAATATCTTGTTTTAACATGAGAACAAGTCCTAACATAATGATCAAATTATGTCTTAGTGACTTATTAGTCATGAGTTCAAATTTAGAAACAGTCTCTTTACATATACAAGAATAAAACTGAATACAACATCTTTTCCCCTTGTTTTTGCATAACAAGAAATTTTGGACAATGGAGTACCTAATTTTTTTGTTTAGCTTTTAGTTTTTTTTAATCCTGTTTCAACCAAAGACCACTCATTTTAGTACCCCACCCTAGATGTTGTCTTATTTATTAGATCAATTTATCATTTATTATATTATTATATACAAAAAACTTATCTTACAATTTCTTTACTGTCTACCCAGGTACTAGCTTGATCAATAGGATATGTTTGGTTTTGAAGTATTTTAGCTTCACACAAACTATTATACAATGGATCTGTTGCTACTCATTTTTTGTAGTCATCAGACTACACACTGTTATCATATTCACTAACAGATATTTTGAAGTTCAATTTTTGCCTTTTGGCAAACATTCTACTATAGATATTAAATTCAGTATATATAATCCATTGTTTAATTCCTTTACAACATTGATAACCGTCGGGTACCGTACTAGTAACTACTAAAAAAAGAATGTTCCTCTCACTAATTTCACTAATATACAATTTATTGCACCAAAGACCTTTTCCTACAGTATAATGAAAAATACAACAAATAGAAACAAGAGATCCTGATGCTGACTGTGCAGCTGTTGTTGATGACCAGGAACCTTACCACTAGATTGTTAGCCTTGCATAATTGATGGGGATAACATGTTTCTATATCTGACAACACTATGAGAGGCAGGCACGCAACCGTTGACGGACAATATTTTTTAGAACTGCATATGCATGTTCCGCGTTCTGCGTACCATTGTAAAAAACAGTTGGAACGGGAAGAAAGGTGTATTTAGTTCAGAGCATAATGGACTCGTTCAAGAAGTCGAACCACCTGATTTACAGAAACATGGGAGGGTAGGAGTGGCTTCAAACTTGGTTTTACCATATCCGGTAGCTCCAAAGACAAAATCATCTTTTGCTGCATACTTGTCAGCTCCAGAAACTGGGTCAACATGTCACCATCAAGTATCTTGGGTACTCCAACCTAACATAAAATAGATGTGAGCATTGTTGGCATCATATTCTTTTTGGGAAATAGTTGTTTCTTTTTAATAATACTTTCTTAGGAAGCTAGTAAAAAAAGTATTTCCTCCAAATAAGCTAAATATAGAAAAAAAATAATGAATCAAATGAATGGCAAAATCCGTTTCATGTAATGAATGAGTCAACCATATTCAATTAGTGTGCAATTGTGTAGATGAAATTTATTTGTTTTAAAGAGAGGAAAAATGAAATGAAAATGAATCATCATAAGATAATAAACTGAAGTGAAGTCCTTACCCGATTTTCGCGACTGCGAAACTCATTATGATCATTTCCTAGAACAGGCGCTGTCAAATGATGGACAACAAGTCTTGCTTGCACTGCTTCTAAGAGCTCATATTCTTCCCTGCACACAAGATAAATGATGTTTCTCAGACAAGTCAAAAACTCAAACCCAAGCCAAAAGCACTAGAGCATCACCTCCCAAAACTCATCAATCCACTGAAAGTTGCAGATTATATATGTTAATACACAGCATCTAAAAATTTCAACAGTGCTGAAATTATGGGGTTTTAGGTACTGAGAGAAGAGACTTTGTATAATATTTTATTATGAAAGAAGTGCATTACAATGTATTGATGTGGGTATAAAACCCAAAGCACTAAAATCTTATACTAATTATAATCCTAACTATTTAGGGAAACAAATAATGACAAGGAAATTTGGTAACCAATCCTAAGAGATAATTGGAAATAGGAAAACTAATCCTAAAAGATAATCCAAGACACAATTCATATATTCTAACAAACAGAACACAATTACAGAACAAGATTACAAGTATGGTTTGCTGAAATAAGTTTGTTAACTTAAATAATAGAGTATTGTTCATTCCAGATACTTTGATCCCCTTGTAACCAAAAAAATGATACTTTGATCCCATTCCCTTATATTTTTCTCTGCCATTAATTGATTCTTGCTTCTCACTCCCAAGGCTCTTGCGACATAAGCAGGTAGTTAATGCAAGTCATGCCCATTCAGGATTCTGATTCTCTGTTCCTCAGTATTTAGAGGGGGTGGCTAACAAGTCCGCGCAGATTTACAACTGCCATTTAAGTTCTGGTGCAATACCAAAAACTAGCAAACTTGCCAAAAATACAGCTTCAGAATTGGGCATGATCTGCAAAAAGCTTTGAAGAGTGCCATATTTTGTGGCTTAATCTGCATTATCTTAACATCACAACTTCTGAGTAAAGCTTTCGTTTTCCCTCAAAAGTAATAAATGATTTTTGTTTTTAATAAAAATCATCCTATAAAACTCAACCAACATTTTGAAAGGGACCACAAAAATCTTTCAAGTACTCAATTAGCCAAACCAGGACTGCTATAAATCTATCTCCACTAACTTCATACATAAGAAAAAGTTCCAGGCAATGGCCAAACTGAACCCAACAATTGTTCACCTTGATATCTATTGAGTTACTCTCAAAATATATTGGTACCTTGATAAAGGGATGAAGATCATTATGCTTCCTAACAGGGTAGTAGCAATAATAGTATTTTGTAATGAATCAACATTTGTCTTGGGGCCATTTCCACCTTGTAAAACATCATCAGCTGGAAGTCTGTATGAATATGAGCCCTGCAATAAAATAAAAAGCATAAATTACATCTAAATTACACATTAGAAGCAAATGAAAGGGGGAGGGGGAATGAGTGATTATAAATTGGCTAGTTACAGAACAAAACATCATAAATCCAAGAACAATAAATGATTGGTGTGAAAACTTATCAATGTCCTAAGAGCGAAGAAGCTAATCCAAAGTATAGAATCACCAAGATATCATGCCAAAACACATTTGACCAGTAATGGGAGAGCTTGTGAAACATGGCAGAGCACTTCTTTTTTGGCCAGTATAATTCTTTACACCAATCACAAAACATATCCCTTCATGGCTAATCGATCTCTCTCCCTCTAGTAAGCTCATCGAAAGACCTGGTGCCCAATATTAATATCAACCATAAAGCATGAGGTGCTGCACCGAGATGCACTTGATCAGTCATTACAAAGACTACATTGGGACACTTCTCAAAGTGTTTAACTTTTTAATAATATATTTATGAACAAAAGTGTGCCTCCATGTTTTACTAGCAATAATTTTAGGATTCCAGTTCAAGTATCTGACTCTGTTGCTGTATACCATCATTTCCATTACTGTAGAATCAGAAAGCCATAGAACATTCACCTTTGGTTCATAAATCACATAAAGAAAAGACTAAAGTTTAAAGAATAGAAAACAAAAACATTAAGTTCATTTGATATTTTTGAGCTACATGTGAGAAACATGCTCTAGCACAACTCACAATTGCATAGCAACAATTATTATTGACTATGTTAGTCAATAATGAGTAGTAGTATCTCATGTTATATCAAAACTATCTGTTGGAAGAGTAATTCACATCGTCATTACAGTGATTGATTACAGCATATTGCATCTGCACTTGGCAACCTCTGGTTCAAACAAATCAAATTTCTATAAAATTTGATGAGATTAATGCATATCAATAACCATTCTTCCAGGACATTTAAAGTATATACCTTCTTGATGCTCATGGCTATCTCAGCCATGAAATAAGCACAGCTTAGTGCCATGTTGCATTGTGCACCTGCATTGTCTGATGCAGGTCAGCAGTAACGAAATATGGTTAGAATCTTGTTTTCGGGCGGAATAGAAAAAATGAACAAATAATTATAAGCTTGCTAATAGCATAAAATAGGCTTCTATCATAATCTTAAACAGTATTTTCCTTGCAATATGAAACACAGGCAATACTAACATATCGCATCCCTATTAAACATAAAGTCATATACACCATTAAGCATGGTACAAAGAACACAATTCACTCGCAAAATGAAAGGTGGGTGGCACTCAAGCTGTGAAAAAAGCTAGTTACCATACACAAACTACTAAGTCCTATACTCTTGTGCATATTTTCAAATGAAATTGTATTATTCCACCATTAATTAGGAAGACCTGCATAACATGAGCAGCCAAAATATTTTCACAGAAATTGACTTCATGTTCTTCTATTGAGTTTAAATCTAACAATCAGAAGTAACAGAGATGGATATTTTGATTAGAAGCAACTAGCAAAACGTAATAGTTCATATTTTGAAATCCCTGGTCCCAGAGAAAATAAAATTTCAAAGACACACTAAACCCTAGATTAGAAAGTAGCAAATAAGGCTTAGTTCAAGAATACCTTCCAAGTGATCTGAACATAAAACAGCAATGCTTCCTTTACGATCCGAAACAACAGCCGTATCAGCATCCATGAGAATGCAATCAGCAACTACTCTAAGTGATGGGTCATTGTAAAGTAGCTCCAATTTTTTTGCTTCCTAGCATAGAAGATACAAACTAAACAATTTTAGCAGCACTGGCTTTTCATAATGAAGAAACATCATAAACAAAAACAAACTATCA